>JBAWJU010000013.1:600000-821325 GCA_037356035.1 Xylaria sp. Z50 | reverse complement strand
CCTGCAGACCCTATAGACCCCACATAGTGTAGCCCACATAGGTAGGGAATTCTGGCTACGCCAGAATTCCATACCTTCTTTTCCAATACATGCACTTTATATATACCTTCTGAATAGACCCCTCTGTAGTCTGTGTCAGAAATGGTGCCTCCACGCAGGTAATTCGGTTGGAACTAAAAAATTCGAACCGAATTCCTAATCTTTATTATCGAACCAAGTCTTTCCCGCGGTAGATTCCCGTGGACGGAAATGGCTTTGTTGTGTCCGGCCAATTTACCTGTCTTGTACGCCGTACGTATACAGCTCGACATACTACCCCTGCGACTTTTTCTTCGACAACTACGCCTGTGGTTAGATCTTGTTGGAGGCTCGTCCCCTAAGATCTACTATAACAGCGACATCTGTAGATAAGCCTTGTTGGAGGCTCGTCCCCTAAGGTTTATCGCAGCAAAAAAAGAAAACACAAGCTATTTAAATTGCCGACATACCTAGATCTGCATATACAGCCGCGCCGGTGTTTTCGACAGCCCCTCCGGTGCTTTCGACAGCCTTGGCTATATAGACCACTCCGAATCCCTTACCCAATAGCCCCTGCGCCGTCTATTTTGCCGAACACCTTGTTGGAGGCTCGTCCCCTAAGGTCGAGGCTATATATATGGCTGTGTGAGAAGGACGACGCCTTCGCTGGCAGTTCGTCAACCCTTTCGAAATTCCCTACACCAGTCAGAATCAGTCCGTTAGACCCCTAGTCAGTCAGTCTGCCAGCCCCCTAGGCAGTCAAAATCAGTCCGTCAGACCCCTAGGCAGTCAGAATCAGTCAGCCTGCCATAGCCCTAGTCAGTCAGCCTGCCAGGCCCCTAGGCAGTCAACCTACCATACCCCTAGTCAGTCAGTCTACCAGACCCCTAGGCAGTCAAGGCCAGTCAACCTACCATACCCCTAGTCAGTCAGTCTGCCAGACCCCTAGGCAGTCAGGGCTAGTCAGTCTGTCATGCCACCTACGCCAGTCAATTTCAGTCCGTTACAGTCCATTGCAGTCCATTACAGCCCGTTTCAGTCAATTAAGTGACTACTGCGGACAGTAGCTTTTTCGTCAGTTGGCCGGCATTTTGATACAGGTGGCTAGGGGGGCCATGGCTACTGGTGGCCATAGCCACCAGTCTAGCCACATGGACCCTAGCCACATGGACCCTACAGACCCTGCAGACCCTGCAGACCCTATAGACCCCACATAGTGTAGCCCACATAGGTAGGGAATTCTGGCTACGCCAGAATTCCATACCTTCTTTTCCAATACATGCACTTTATATATACCTTCTGAATAGACCCCTCTGTAGTCTGTGTCAAATTATTATTATTTTTTTTAAAGCTTTATTAATTATTATTAAATTAATAGCTATTATACTTTTTAATTATATTAATATATTTTTAGCTTTAATAATAATAATTTTTTTTATTTAAATATTAAAATTATTAAAAACTTTTATTTAGTTTAAAATATATATAAAATTAAAAACAGCTAAATTATTTTTAATTTTAATTTTGCTTTTTTAATTTTATTATTTTTTAATATTATATAATAATATTTATTATATTTAATTTTTTAATAAGTAAAAAGTTATAATAACTAAAGATTTTATTTTAAAAAATAATAAAAAGCTTTTAATAATATAATATAGCTTTTTTAAAATTAGCTTATTTTTTTTTTTAGTTTTTAATTTAAATAAAATAGTAATTAAATATTTTAAAGTTTTAATTAAATAATTATTTAGCTATTTTTAATTTAATATTAATAATAGCTTTTAAAAAGCTAATTAGTAAATAATTAATTTAGTTTATATAATAAATATATTTTAATTATATTAATATTAGCAATTTTTTTATTATTTAAGCTTATAAAAAAGCTAATATATAAGTTTTTATAAGCTTAGTTTATTTTGTTATATATATATATAATTTATTATAAAAGCTTTTTAAATTTATATTTTAAGCTAAAAAATATAAAGTTTAGCTTTTAAATTTATTTAATTTATTTATTATAAATAAATTTTTTTTTAAGTAAAATATAATTAAACTTAATAATTTTATTTAAGTTAATATTATTATTAAACTTATAATTATATTTATTTTAATAATAGCTTAAATATAATTTATATTTAGCTTGGTTTTAAAAATATCTTTTAAACTAAAAAATAATAAAAATAAAAAGGTATTTAAGTTTAAGTTAAAAAAGTTGTTTTTTTAAAAAAGTAATATAATAAAAAAAACGGTAAAAAAAACTTTAATTTTTAAAGTTTTTTAAATTTTTTACTTTTATTATTTTTAAAACCTTTCTTTTTTTTTTTACATTTATTTTATATGCTTTTTTAAATTATAAATTATATAATTTTATTATAAACTACTTTTGCTATTTTAATTAACTTTTAAAAGCTTTAATTTTAATAATTAATTAAATATTTTACTATTAAAATAGCTAAATAGCTATTTTTTTTTAGCTTTATTATATTTATATTAAAAAGTTTTAAAAAACTTAAAAAGTTTGTTAATTTAATATTAATTTAACTTATTTTAATGCTTTTTTATAAGTAATTTATAAATAAAAACGCTATAAAAAAATTTAAATAGCTATTTATTTTATAGGTATTAAATAGTTATTATAAATAAGATTTTAAAGTTAAATATAATATTTAGTATTTAATATAGTAAGCTTTATATAAGACTAAAGCTTATAAAAAAAAAGATTAGTATATAAAGCATACTAAAAATAAATATTAAAATAAGTATAGCTAGGTATACTATAATTAGTAGTGCACTTAAATTATAACATAATAACTATAAAAAGAAAGGTATTAAAACTAAGCATAAAAAAAAAACAAAAAAAAATATAAAACTTATTTTTTATTAAGTAATAATTATATAATTTACTAACTTTTAAGCTTAAAGCTTATTATTTTACTTAAGCTAAGCTATAATATTAACTAATATAAACATTAAAATAATTATTATTATAAAAATAAAAAAATAAAACTTATAAAAAAATAATTTTATATAATAATATAAACTAAGTATATATATATTAGCTAATATTTTTAATAGTATTAAAAATAATTTTATTAAAAACTTATAAAAGTTATAATTTTATAAAGCTAAAAAAAAAAAAAAAAAAAATAAAATAAAATTTAATAAAAACAGTTATTATATTTATTTAAAAACTAATTATTAAAATAAATAAGTATTTATTTTATAATATTAATATTATTAATAATAATAATATTATTTATTTATTTTTAATAAAAACTTAAAAAATTATTATATAGTATTTTTTATAAGCTATATATAACAGCTTTATTATATTATTATAATCTTTATTACTAATAAAAATTATTAAAATATATTATAAAAAAATAAGTTTATTTAAATTTTTTTTAATATAAATAAATTAGCTTAATAATAATTTAAGTAATTTTATATATAAATATGTAGTTTTTTATATAAATTATATACTTAGAACTTAAACCTTAGATTATTTAAATATACTATTAGCAGATCGCTCTTATACCTAGCACTGGCTTTATTCCTTTAATCGATCACTTTCCACTCCTCCGCGAGAAGTTATCAACTTTCGGGATAATAGTTCCCTTAAGGCTCTTCGACTTTCGAACTTACTATTAGGTATATCGAACATACGTTGCTCTATATAACGGCTTATGCGTTTGACAGGCCTATAGGAGTATATAGACAAGCTAAGGGTAACTTACCTCTACTTACCTAAAAGTCCTATGCCTTTCGGTATTAATAAAATCTATAAAATATTTAGCTTTACCTCAGTTTCTCCATTGCTATTTATGACTACAGCTGTCAGCAGATGTCATGGGGTGGCGTAGCCGTTCCGGCTATACACCCCAATGGCAAACAGGCCCTAGGTTTAACCACAATAGCTTTATTTTTACATCAAGATAGCGTGCATCCATGGATACGTTTCATGAGGTTATATTTCGGCAACGCTCTACATTATAGGAAAACAGATCATAAGTTGACCCCCCTGTAAATTTATAGAGCTACTCGTTTGCGATTTTCACTTATCTGGATACCCAATCAGCGACTTCCTTCTCCCTCATCCACTAAATCACTACAACAACCAATTCTTTCCGATATTACTCCTAACCCTCTAAGGCCTAATGTTCTGTCGTCATCTTCTTCGTCCTCCTGATATACCGACTGTTACACATATCCGTGAGTACTGCGGTTACTTAAACTGGACACACAAGAGAAATTGGGGCAACATACCTGGGTAGCATAAAACCCGGTAATAGTCGTTCCGGGCTCTACACTGACCGCTGCCCTCATGCAGGGAAGGTGGTCGTAATGGGAAGGTAATGTTCGCGACCTTGCTCGATTAGTAGATACCTATCATTGGGTTAACTGATGAATATATTTCTCGTAGAAAGACTCGGTTCGACTTGCCTCAAACCCTAGTAATATCAGGTCCTCAAACCCCATGGCTAGAGTCTCATGCAAGGAGTAGTTGTCGTTTAGGCATAGCTTAATGCCGTTTATTATCTCCCCACCGGGGCCATCAATATCGAAACTGTCCCACCAATCACCCGGGCCTGAAAACGGGTCCGAAAAGTGAATTGAGGATTGTCCAAACCCGAATCTTCTATATTCACCCGGCACTTCTATATTATACTCAAAAGAGATGCACATGATTTTGCGCCATCTATTATTATACTTCACACGTATTTTGGTTAGATGTTGAAGGAACCTGCCACCAGGACCACCAAAATTTGTCCAGAGCAGTGGTTGAAACCTATCTACGGAAATATTACGTAGTAAGAACGAACTCTCATTCAGTGATAGACTTGGGTCAGGGATATCGGGATACCATAACCCCAGGAACCGTAGCGTATCCTTTTGTGATATCTGTTGACGGGGCTTAGTACTTGCAAGACAAACAATTTTGAAACCCTATAAACTTGTGTTAGCAATGACTCGCTCGTTAGGTGTAAAAGTGTGGAGGGTTAGGGGCATTAATTGTAAAAATGGCTCTTACATCAAACCCAACTTCTAGCGAGTCAAGTTGGCTATCGAATACAGCAAGACGCCTTGTTATGGGACAATTGTCCGGGCACCCGAGCCAGCGAGATGTAGTCTCACCACTAGTTAGGCACTGTACGGCTCGAATACCTCTGCAGCTAACAGCTAGGACAAAACCTGTGATATTAGTCACGGATATAGAATATTCTGTCGTACTCCAGTACCCTAACTGAATGACATCTCCAGTGGTGGTAGTAAACTTAATTCCAGAAATATAGCCTGCATCGGGGGCTTGAATGTAGGCGACAGAAAATTGCGATAGGTTATTAGGTATCGCGATGTGGAATTTATGCCACAAACGGCAACCTTTTTCAAACCTGCCCCTCCTTTCACCATTGTAGGTGCGCCCAGCCTTGCCCAATAGGTCTCCTACCACTTCCAAAGAATGAGGGGAATCTGGTGTTAGAGGTGAAAACGACATGATAGTATCATGCCACCGCGAATTTAAGGCATCCATCAAGGTATCCAATAGGTTCCATACCCGCTGTCTATTACGAAGCGTAGGCCTTTGGTCGACATTTGTTTGGTCGAAATGTGTTCGGCGATAAAGTGATCGCCAATCTATATCTCCTCGATGTTTCCTTGCATCAAAGAACCAAGCACGTTCGAACGGAGCTTTGAACCTAGACTGCCAGAACAGCTGATCGTAGAAGATAGGTAAGAAAGCTCTCGAAGCCAATCGAGCATTAAAAACATCCCGTGTCGGCAAGCTTATAGCGATAGCTAAGCATAGCTCATAAGGAAGTTTATTAATACCTACTCCCTTCGTTTCGATGTTGGGTCCTGTTAAGGGAGCGTCGGGTGGCAACTGCGGAATTTCTGATAATATCCGGTTGGTCTCGTGGTCGTCGTATGGATTTGCGTCATGGCATGTTACAAGTGAACAAACTGGTGCATCTTTTACTTTATCCTCCCAAGGAAGAAAATCTCCTCTTGCAACAGCAGGGTCACCTAAACGGTGGCCCCAACCCTTCAGTGACTCTCGGCTCGGAAAGGGGAGAGACTGAATAACTTCAAAAATGCGCCCCAGTGTTGCGGGAACTGCGCTAGCGGACAATGACGCTTCTAAGAGACGCCAGCAGGCGTCGTGGAAGATGAAATCACGCAAGTCGTTGAACTCAGGTTGGGAATTGGCACCAAAGAGAGCTTGACTCGGCGGCCCATGATACGAACTCCGACTGGAATCAACGGGACCGCGCCAGTGGCCGTACAACGTGCAGTAAACAGAATGTGTAATTACTATGCCTTCGGGCTCACTACGGACTAGGTGGTATGTGAGTCTCGCCTCAAGCACAGAAGAAGCCGATCGGACCTACTACCACGGAAATCATTTTTCCAGGACTCCCACGGTTCATAGACACGCGTTCCACAGAACACGCAGCTATTTTCCTTGAAATACAGATAGTCACTCATATTTATAATCTTTCAGGTACTGAAAAAGTGGTGGTGGTAGGTGAATAGTGTCTAAGAAGTAGTATACGAGAAATGCTGTAGACTCTAGTGTGTCTATAAGATAAGTTGGGTAATTTGCAGTTGGCTTGTAGTTTGTCGGCGATATGATATTGTATGAGGAATGAAGCAATCGTCATAAGTCAAAACCATCGCATGTGAGTCTCAACAAGCTAAGTAGGTGGTTGGGCTATAATAAGTCAAATAACACACACCCTTGACCACCCCTTGCGTAGTGTTTGGTGACGTGACAACTGCCGCGCATTCATAGTTCAACTAACCCTGTTTCCTAATGTCTCATCTATCGGGGCTGTACACCGATATATACGACAAAATATTTAGTATCTCTATACACAATTGAGTATATACGGTAGTTAAAGCAATATCTCTCCTTGGGGGATAAGAGGGGCTTATCGCCGGTCGATAATGAACATATCAAAGGGCGATTTTATCTAAAATGAGCTTGTTACCATGAGAGCCGCAGCCTTACGCGCCGAAGCTATGCATGTCTCTGTAGGTAAGCTATGAAAATAAGACTCACTTTACAGTGCTATTATAAAAAACTCGTACACCGCAACTCGATTGCGAGATCATTTACCCCTTGCTTCTGTTGCTGCATTATCATGTTCCCACTTTCTCTACATGTGGCCACTATTTTGTTCCCAGTTATGATCAGCTGGCCCCTAAAGCTGCCAAAGTTAGGCCTATCAGCCTAACCCACGGCAGATTCATCTCCCTGCCGCCAACATCTAACCACTCTAGTATTGGGTATCTATTGTTTTTAGGTGAAGAATCGAATACCGACTGACTCAACCTGATCCCTTACACAATACTAAACCTCTCCGGGCTAGGAACACCGATTTACAGCCTCGAATCACCCATCACTTCTCGCTGCCTCTTTATTCTCACAGAAATAGCCAACGTTGTTGATTCCATCGTATGATTGACGGTATAGATATCTACTTCTGCACGATATTTATCTCCTCCCTTACGGAGAGGTGGGTCTCTACAAATCCTAGTAGGTGGAGGGATGGGCTGAATGATAGACCGTGTCACACCTTCTAGCCCGAAACTTTAAAGCAGTTGGCGGTCAGTTAGTATTAGATTGCACCCCTTGCGTAGCAACAAATGTTTGTGACCCTCCCATACCCAAATCATGACAGACCAAATTATCCTAGCTGATCGCTTCTAAGCGAAGCCCTAGTTTCCTTCTTCCGATCGATCTCTCTTCACCTCCGTGAAGTCTTCAAGTCCCCCAACCCCCTTGTGCCGCCCCTAGTATACACCCGAGGCCCAGTCTCCCCTTGCAATTCCGACCGCATTCAAGTCTAATTATTTACCCTCCGCGAGTTGTCCTTGCCGAAGATTCACCCCTGTAAGTATTCCCATGTTTCCCGCCGCCAATGGGTATGCTTGGCCAAGAAGCCTGGATCCTCTCCGGTAGATCCTGTCCTAATTATTCAGCGTTACTTTTGCTCCATGTACACCTTGTCAAATTTATAAGTTCGTCATACGTCTCGCGCTGCTTGACATCTTCGTTTCATCTTTTATCATCTAGGCCGCGGTGCCTTTCAGGACTATTACCTGAAGCGATGTAACAAAATAATCGTGTTAGAACTGCTAGTATGGGGTATAATATGACAGTTGTTAATGCACGAAGCTCCCTTGGAAACCTCGTAGCCACACTACTACTATACACAAGGGTTTCTTTGTTTTCTAGGTGTCGCCTGTGGCAAATCGATTGTTAATAAGACCTTATATTAGGTATAGAGGAAAAGACAGCCCAAGTACTAATGTAATATCCAATTTGACTCCCCATAATTATTAGACACTGTAAGGAAACGGGGCATCACAAGACTCTCCCTTCTTATGCTTTTCATTGCACATCCTATACCACCAGATTGAAAATGTCGGCCGGCAAATCATAGAGAGGGCCAGGCCCTTTGACATGGGATCGTCAGGTGCGTACTCCCCCATTGTGTGCGCTAGACAGTCTCTGGCGTGGTAACGACAATAGCTACACAGCACCTCCATCTGCATTGGTAACAGTGGCTTCTTATCCTGACGTACAACAACCGTAGTTCCTACATTGTTTTGCCATTGCGTGGGCGCCCAGCCGAACCCTAGAATGCCTTCAGAAATATTAGACCCGGTTTTCTGATCAAGGGACAAGTGTAGAAACGTGGCGTCTTGGTTGTTGTATGGGCTATGGTTCTCAAACATTCTCCAGTCTTGAATATTCGCCCAGGTTGGGTGAGGGAAACATCGTTTGGTCAAGATCGGGAGACCAATACGTTTTGCAATATCCGAGGTCTCGTGGTGCCGAAAGATGATATCATTTTCAGACAACTCAATCTCCTCGAAATGCGGCTTGCTCAATACCTTTTGGTCCCCGAGGCAGTTGATCTTGACGCCCTTGACCTTTCTACAGTTGGCTGGAGGTACAGCGGGAATTGATGTCAGGTCGGAACCATACGAGTTGAGGTAGTCAGCAATATGCCGGAAATCATTCATATCGATGTCCCTGCATTGTTCTGGGTCGAGGTCGGGACCAACCTTTCCATACGCAATTATAGGGCCGCGCCAGTCATGATGGTATCCAGGGATAGTATCGGTTATAGCTTCGATGCTACGATTCGGAGCCGATCCATCAATGAGGAAAGTATCACGGTAGGAAACACAGACCGTGTTGGAAAGGCGTCTGGCAAGGACATTGTTATACTGAATTGGAACTTCGCGTCCGTAGTCGTTCAGATATGGCTCAGAATTTGGAGACTGGTGTCTCCTATCGTACTCATCTTCAGGTTCCTTCCATCTACAATGGAGCCAGATTAGGTTGGGTTGCCTCTGGTCCACCGGAAACAAGATGGCGCGAACATGTTCTTCTGTTGGTCTTTCTAGGATATCAAACGCGGAAAATTTAGCACAAAGAAGTTTATGAATTGGGAAATCACCTCGTTGGCATGATTTGGAACAATACGAGGCGCTTTTGCACCGTTTGCAACGGAGAGCATTTGACTTGTTGCATATGATGCACACATCAGATGTTTCGGGGCTCTCCATCTGTGCTATCGTGGAGGAAGTTGAGATGAAAGGTAAGATTTGAAAGATATGGCACGTAGGGCCTACTAATGCCCTTACGTTACAAGCTACCGTTATATGTTAAACTCACTCCGATTGGCATGTACTTCACGAGTATCAGTAGCAATGTCACCTACCCCGCTCCCAGAATAGACTCGTATGATGTTATGGGTGAGACGAAATTGAGCTAATCGTTATAAAATAGTTAGGTAAGTATCGATGTCGACTTGGATCCTGATTACAGCATTGTGCTGACCATTTGCTGTAATGAAGGCTCTATAGTTCGACATCAGGGTTTTATGTGAGTCCTGAGATGGGACTAACTCAAGCTATACTAAAATTGACATCTAAGATGGGGTGAAATTGTTAAAGCCGTCGTAGTCAGATGCCTGATCTTCCTCGCCTCCCGGAGAGCCGAAGATACTACGCAGCCCAAATTTCATGAGGTATTAACACCCAAGCACCAACATTTGTGGATTCTTTAGCTACTACTTATATATAATATGATCCCGAAGGCAACTAGGGTAGAGGCACTTCTATTAAAGCAAGTATCTTTATTCTTGTTGATCTCCTTTGATTATTTGGACTCTCCCATCCCAGCATTCCGTTTTCACCAAATCGGAGCTTCGTTGATGATCTAACGGTCTAGGTCCTGCCTCTTTTACAGTCAAGGGCCTTCATATTTATTATATGTGATGACATATCTGCATATCTGGAGCAGTATGTCCTTCGACTTCTTAGCGTTGAAATCCGTTGCCAAAATGCACTTGTTCGGGGAATATACTTTGCTAATGTACTGCTTAATAGGAATGTCCTGTTTCCAGGAAAGTTAGGTCAATCCAAGGGTCAGTTTAACCAAGCCCTAAATGATTCCGTTCTAATACCTCTTGCGGGATAGCCCATCTAGCACGGCGAGAGACTTTGTCTTCTAAAGAAGGAGTAACACCGGGGCGTGTGCTCCGTGGATTGTCCAGGTACTGGTCACTCGAGGCGGATACCACTGGAAGATCCTCTCCAAGGTCTTCAACGATATCTACTGCTGGCCCGCCCACTCTGAACTCTTGTTCCGGCCATGCTAGAACCAACGCCCTCGCTTTGTTGCTAATTGTCAGATACGAGTGCACATGGAACCTATCCTGTGCGTGCCTCTTGATAACCGCGGCGCGGATATTGTTTGTATCGGCAGCAGATGTGTTGCCAGGATAATAGTGAACGAAATAGCCTATAAGAACCGCAAACGCCTCTGCCTCCTTGTCAGATATGTCTGCATCGACTCCCCACCACGACTTGTCCACAGCCTGGAAATGAGCTGGCTTCGCGGGGTCAGATGAACTTAGCGCAGGGTCCAATGAATAAGGCCGAATAGGTACTCCCTTCGAACGAAACTTGATATATCCTTCCTGGTCCATTGAGCCCCCAGGGATGGGAACGAGCGCTTCTTTAATGGGATATTCATTTTCCATCAACAATGAAACCTCCAACATCCCACCCGTCACTTTGACGTATGCCTTCCCAGAGACGGAAGTGCGAGGAAACAAAGGGAAAGTAGATATCTGACGTGAAGGCTGGATTCGAAAGGCGGCAGCCAGCCAGGTTGCCCGACCTCCTTTATCCAAAATCGCCCGCGCAAGAGCAATCGTTGCTTGAACACGGTCCTGTTTGCCAAACTGCGAAGTATCTAGCGTAACACCAAAAAGCCCCATAACGCTAAAAACCATATCAACCGGCCGAGAAGAAGTGCGCATAAGTGCGCTCTGCCAGATTGAATATTCTCTCGCATCCTGGTCAAGATCTTTAGACATGATGCGGGCAAGGGCACCAACGTTAGGAGACAGCACCCTACGAGTCTGTCTCCAGAACGGGAAGTCCTTGTAAGACCTATCGGCAGGATGTGAGCTGAATAGTTTAACCTCCAGCAAGAGTCGTGCGTCGCCATTCTCGACTGCAAGACTGCCGGTGGTACAAGCATCTACGATGAGTGACAGAGATGTCACGGCAGACTTGGCAGGGGTAACCTCTTCAATGTTTCCCTGTATCTCGCCCGCATATGCGCTTCGCGAACCTAGTCCCCAGGAAAACAGTACGATGACAGCTGCAGGTGCCACAGCTTCCTGCAACGTCCAGCCCCGATGAATCCATTGCGTCTCGTCACCAAGACGCACAAGGCATTGTAACCCCCCAGGCGCAACAATGCAAATTTGACAACGACGATAAACGTCGTACATCCGGGGAATTTGCCACCGCTTATCCTCATTACTCTTCTGCATAATGCACAGACGGTCAAGCCAGACATGGGTTATCCCCCGAGCCATGGACGCCAAACATGTCTCATGCAGAACTTCAATCCCAATAGGGTCCCCCGGCGCGTCGCCATCTGGGACTGGCACAGTAAATACCCGACTATTAAAGTCCTTACTTGGAGCGTTCCCTTGCCATACATAAGATAAAGCTGTATATGGAACATTGGGAAACTCGGTGAATTCGAGGATGACCAGCTTCTTAGCTTGGATGAAGTCAACACAGCTAAGAAGACGATACCTGCGCGGAGTAGCACTTTCTGTAATATCTAAAGACTTAATCGTCTCCAATGGCGCATCATATATGACCTTTTCAGTCATGATGTCTGGGTGCGACATTTCGTCACATAAACAAAGCAACGTAGTTTCGGTTATAGCGATGACGGTGTAATGAATTGTAAGATTATAACGGTATCATACACCAACATCACACCATAGGGGAGACCAATCCGGTATCGAGGGTGAATTAGCTCTAGAAGATTGATAGAATAATAAGGCCTACGTACCAAGTATATCGTAAGTAATTAGGTCCAGGCATAGGTAAGTTCCCGCGCATTATACTACCTAGTACACGCATATGCATACCTGTTTTTGAGACCCCGCTTTAGGCACGACTTGTAAGGCTTATTCGGGTACCTATTAGCCCCCCAATCCGGATTTCCGAAAAAGTACATAATGGAGCATTCTATGCAAAGCCTGCTGCGGGGTAATAAGGAATTATAGAGTACCTAGGTATGGGTTAACTTGAGTCCCTCGTGCACTACTCCCGCCTATCTTGGTGTTGTCCGAATACAGCTCATAAAACAGGCCGGGCGGGCGACGGAAAGGAGTCAGAAGGGATGGAGACACGTACAAGTAGGCAATCGAGCAGTTATATAATTATAATAATTAAAAAGGGAAGAAAGTAATCAAGAGGGTATAAGGGATATATAATATCGGAATTAGAGTTCATAACTCAACATATAATACATATAAATGAGGGAGTCGACTTAACTAATATAGACTACCCTATTACTATTTAGAGGTACCCATTAAGAAGATTCGATTGCGAGGAAACGTATAGAGCACCGGACTAACATTAAAATCTTGATATAACGTGCTGGGGGGTGGGAGTTAGGGCAGCATATCAAAATATCGAGTTGTTTCGCATAGCCGATGATATCAATTACCGTAACAGAATACAAATTATGATTACCGATATTACAATCACAGCGAGGCTATTTTTTATGCCGTATTAGCTGTCACATAAAGCATTTTGAGCCTCCATCACTGCCAGTTAGTTAGCTTGGTAGTATATATGCGATAGCGCCACCTTAATAGGCAGAGGTACTATCATTCAGATGCAGAGCTAGCGAGTCCGACTTTGAGCTATGTTCTTTTTAGTAATACGATCGGTAGTTTAAACGTGGTTGGATCGCAAGGCTGAGTTAAATTACAGCAAGCAAAAAAGCTTGTAGAAAGTGTTAAGGTATTTTGGGTAGAATACATTAACCACAACATTCTTCTCTATTCCGCTCATGTATAGGGGGTAGATAATAAAACATATATTTTAACGTTAATAGATCTATAACTAGCGAGGACACAATGGAAGCTTCAAACACACTATACTTACTATACACTATATTCAGCCGACGAAATTCGGCAAGAAGTCGGCACTGGGATGGAGTTGTAGAGAGCTTCTCTTTTACGTCATACCGTCACCGACGTTATTATTCCAGCACGAACCTCTTAGAGCGCTCATTACCCCTAACGTGCTGCGAGTCTTGTGAGTGCGAGATGCTGTTTAATAATAAGATATATGTTATTTTGCGGGTGTACAGACTCGGAAAGCAGTGCACATTTGCTATATTAGCACGGGTTTCCGGTGGCCACGCCCTGATAAACCTGCCGCGCGTTGCCTTATATAAGGAAAAACGAAAGTTTCTCGATGTACTCCGTAATATGTCACGACAGCAACTCACTGAAGAGCAAGGGTCGTCGGCAAAAAACCGGCCTTTGCGCAAATGAAAAATGGTGCGGCATATCCGGAGCTAAAACCCGGGAACAAAATAGAATCCAACACCGCATCCGTATTAAGAAAAAAGAACATCCGAAACTTTACTTTCCCAGAACATTGATGGATGTTCAGCAGGTCTCAATTGCACATGTGTAATTAATCCTTGACCGACTAGTTTTCTAACGCAGTGCAAGCGATACACTACACTATAAGCAGGGTCGACAAGAGCCTTCCTTGAGGTTAAAATTATCGAGTTCGTGATTTTATCTTCTCTCATACAAAGGAGAAGAGTACCGCTAGAAAAAAGTATTGAAGAAATTAATAGAGCTTTTCGCTTGCTAATTAAACCTCCCTAGGTTAAGTGAGCATCTCCAAATTCTGATCCCGGAACCAATCCGGCTGGCGTAAACCCCCTGTAACCGTCGTCCGATATGCACGTCGCTTGTCCTGGCGGTTGTCTCCAGGCCGCTTTCTATACTACGTACTATAGTACAGTAGTAGAATAATTAAAGCGCATTGCATAGGTCCATTGAGGAATTCCTCGTAAATACACATATTCGTGGTATATCCGTCCATGATTGTCGGAAGTGAACTGGAAATAACGCCAGTCTTTACGCCAAGATTTATAGC
The DNA here is from genome assembly GCA_037356035.1 of Xylaria sp. Z50. Classification (NCBI taxonomy): domain Eukaryota; kingdom Fungi; phylum Ascomycota; class Sordariomycetes; order Xylariales; family Xylariaceae; genus Xylaria; species Xylaria sp. Z50. The sequence continues at coordinate 806,775 of JBAWJU010000013.1, read as the reverse complement.
GTCTAGGCGAGTACAGAGGCCAAGCAGCCGCCCAACGCTATGACTCCGTGGGGAGATTTGGCTGGAACTTTTCCATTGCTCGGGTTTCCCGGATTGTTCTAGCGAGTCAGCATTGGTCAATTCATCAGCTCTGGTTGACTTGTGGTTCCCAAAGACTACACTAGTATAGAAGATAGCGCCTCTCGCTGTCACCTTCCATCTTACTGTTTACTACATATTACATTCATATTATTATATAGCAATATCAACGTAGCTTCATACGCATGTGTGTCATATGTTTTCTTTTTTTCCGAACAAACCAAACTTGTCCTACTTGCTGTGATTTGCTCTAGAGCATGTCACGGGCAATGAATACTTAAGTGTATGTATGTACACAACTTAATTACAATGCTACCACGCCCGTATGAATACGTATCATGTACATAGTAGTGTAGCAATAGCGATAGCATGCAGACAATAGACTAACCAAATACGAGATTGGTGGAATAGAAACTCCATGTTTCTAGTCCTTCTAAAGATATTTCTTTGCTAAGACCAGTCCCGTTTTATGAAGCACGCACCGGTTTTATATGCTAACCTAGTATACTATGGTGGAAGTCAGCCGACCCTAAATCCCACTACCTTGCAAGCATGCCCTTGGCACACGGCTACTGAACACGGCAGGTATTCGTCGCCGAATTCCAGCTCCAAGGCAATTTAAGCTAGTACTCCTGTCCCGCTCTATGCTCCATGTGTTCCTGTACACTAACCACGATGATGCTGCCCTCCACTTCGCCACCTAAATAGGGTCCACTTCGGTGCTACCAGCGCTTATGGTTCTCTTTCAGTAACGGCATACAATCTAAATATGCGCCACCGTTGAGGCTAAACACAAACGCTTTTTCGAACCCTCATATTGGTTCAGAAGACCTTCACAGCAGTTCCAAGCTAGGCAGCTAGTTCGATAAGCATTCAGAAGAATAGGTAACCGTAAAACCCTACACTGTTGGGATCCCCCCAGGTTTCGTCCCGACGATCATGGGGCCTGGGTCGGGTTACGACCATTGTAAGGATACCTTGTCGACTTAAATGGGGGTAACGTGGAGGAGACCCCATTTTCTTCACGTCTGCTGGTACACACTCTGTGGGGGGAATGGAGGCTCCATATTTCTATGCCATCTAATAATTACATAGTCACTATTCCCGTGTTTTATGCCACTGACTGATCCGAAGTCGGTTTACCCAGATCCTTATGGCATCTTCTGGTTTTCCCGTAGCGGCGATTTTGAGTAATCAATATATCATTTTACGACAATTACGCCAAAAAAAATGGCAGGACGTACCACCAAAGAAGTAGTTGATGGGTCAGAGATAGACATCTCGAACCAGGAGAATGTCTCTCAAAGCACAAACACATTAAGACGAAATAGCAAGCAGCATATTCGACATCGAGCTTCTGTCGCATGCTATTCATGTAGAGACCGCCGTATACGATGTGTAGTTCCCAAAGGGGCGTCAGAATGTACACAATGTAAGCGGTCTGGAACAGAATGTGTGATAAAGATGGATGATGAGCGTCGTAGGTGAGGAATTCTCCTATCCTTTTTAGCTAAGGCCCTTAAGAACTCGTCAATACTGACGGCGCGAGCTAGACCCATCTCCAAAGCATACGTTTCATCACTATCCGCTCGCATCGGACTACTAGAAAGCATGCTGAAAGAGAAAGGTGGTGTTGTTCCGCCAGCTATATATCCCCCCACGACAAAGCACGAAGCACAAACCTCAAGCTCCGGAGATGAGATTCACACATCAGCTATCGAGGCCCAAAGAGGTTCAAAATCAGATTCCAGTCCAGCAATCCGCCACGTGCTATCACCACCATATTCCCATGAAGACATGTACGATAGCCCCATGGAGGACCTTGTCAGCATCGATGTGCCGCACTCAGGGAAAGAAGCTCTACAGAAGGAACAAACGCCATCTCGTACGCTAGATCCTAAACGGGAAGATGTTATAAGTCGATTATTCTTCCCCAATGGAGGTCTATCTCGTGATCGACTTTCAGGCAAGCTACGATTCTTTGGTCCAACAGCAAATTGTCACGTGTATGCCGAATCCCCTCACGCGTACGACTACAGAGAAACACCACAGCAAAGCCGCCGCGCAGAACGTATCATTAGATCGCTCACGCCGAAAACTCATGATTACCTAATGCAGAACTTCTGGAAGCATCAGAACTGTGTTCTGCAAGTTGTTGACAGGGCTGCATTTGAAGCAGACAGAGGATCCGAACGCCCTAGGTTCTACTCGCCGTTCCTACATATTATAGTGCTAGCTGTAGGTTGGCGCTTTGCCAATCAAGACCGTTGCGAGATGGCCAGAATAAATCTAGGAAATCACGAAAGCACCATACACCGAGAAGCTAAGCATATGCTCGAGATCGAATTGGAGAGGCCAATGGGTATTTCTACCGTACAGTCGCTTTTGCTTCTAGCAGACCTTGAGTGTGGGGTCGGCAGAGACGAGACGGGGTGGATGTACGCTGGTGAGCAGTTGTCGTCTTAATCTGAAAGGGGCTGCAAAAACACACTAACTTTCAGAAACATAGGAATGGCCAATCGTCTAGCATTCGACATAGGTCTACATATCGACTGCAGAAACATTGGACTGTCCGAACAAGAAGTTAGTGTACGGCGAAGGGTGATGAAAGCTTGTGTTCTTTATGATAAGTATTGGGCATTATTCCTTGGGCGGCCAACAAGCATCAAGCACCAAGACATTGGCTTCGATATGTTTAAGCCGGTTACTCCTGCAATTCGCTCATCGGAACATAGCCGCTCGGTACGGACGGATACGCAGTCACTTGAAGAAGAAACTCATGAAGAACTTTTTAAACTCATGGATTTAGCTGGTCAAATCATTGAAAACCGCCAAGGGGCCAGACCCAGTCACAGTGTAAATCGAGTGGGTTCGGTGCCTAAAGATAACGCAGATAAAAACGATTCTGCAGGCATATTAATATTTGACCAGCGGCTCCAAGAGTGGTATAAACAACTTCCAAGCCATTTAGCCTGGGAGGACAACAACATCAAATCCGCTCCTTGCAGTTACTTTCTCCTCCATCAACAATATCAGGCCACCGTCATCCTACTACACCGCTCACGGGAGGCCCTCGAATTGGAACATAACGACGAAAGGACTTCGCCGCCACCCCCAAGCCCAAAAGACGCATCCAGGGCTCTAGAAATCGACCAAAGCTCCACTAGTAGCCAGGGTATAGACTCACATGACCAAGCATCGTCTGCCGCTGGCGACTGCATCAAGCCAGCACACAGTGTGTATACACAAGCAGCCGTTCAATATGCCCAGATAATCTCCCAATCGAAGGAGAAATACGATTTCGGAAAGATATGCTGTACTAGTCTACAGCCTGCAGGAATTGCTTCCATCGCCCTGCTTGCTGCGATTGCGCAGAGTAAGAATGAGGCAGACCGGCAGATTTATTTATCATCTCTCGAAGTAGTGTCCGGCTATATTAATGCTATGAGCCGTTCATACCGCCCTGCTGCCAGAATGGGGAACCTAATACAAGCCGCCTTTGCCCAGCTACACTTAGAAACTCGTAACTCTCGATACGGCCAGGGAATCGCTCTCGAGCGGAGTGCAAATGGTTGTAAGGATGATGCGGGAGAGCAATATCAAGGCAACGAGATGTTTTCCTTCTTGCCAGGGAATCAAGAGCACAGTGAAAGGAGCCCATTCCTTTTGAATAACCAGAATTATTCAGACTCTACCAGAACTAGGCCCAGTCCTCCCTATATGCAATATCCTCATGGCGATCACTTAAATATCATGTCTAGTCTTATCCCTACGTTTCCAGATCTTCCAGACTCATTCGTCAACCTGGATTCGCTCTACGCCATGGGTGTGAATAGCATATTACCAAGTCGACGCGATTCAGACAACTATCTCCGAGTTGCTCCGTCAGCGAAGGGCTGTGGTCTGCATAGTCTGCACGCAGCAAGCGACCTAGACCAACCTATACCAGATTTAGACTCCCATATGCCGGATTGGATAGGAGAAACCGCAAGCTCTAACAGCACGACAGCGCGCCATACGCCTGAGTTCAACAATCAAATCGCAACACTAGGCACAGATTTAGGCACCGTCCTCGACACTGAGAGCACGTCAGGGCTTAAGCGCGAGAACTCAGTGAGTCTCGAGTGGGTGAACAGTGAATGCGGTCTTATCTCGTCCGCTCCTATGAGTACCCTGAATCTCAGGCAGGGATCTGAAAACCCCGAGCTCAAGAATCACGGTAGTGATTCTACTGCTCCGCCTCAGATTTACGAATTAGACTATTTGGGCCTGTGAAGTTTTGGTTTTTTTTTTCTCATTTCTTTTTTTTTTAGGTGTTGGGCGCTCAGGAAGCGGACAGAGGAATAGGAAATATCGGCTGGTACATACCCATCATTTTCTTCGGTGCTTTGTCGCCTGGCGCATAGGTAAATTGAAGCAGCGGGCTATAGCAAAGGCTATATGAGATGATTTACAGAGGATAGATGTAAATCTTGAAATTTTTTTGAATTTAACATTTCAGATTTATTTTCTTGGGATCTCAAAGGGCGAAAATACTCCAAGGATTATTGACCGAGTTCAGAAGCAGATAAAATAGGGGCAGATGTTAAAAGAGACAAAGTGGCACTGCGAAACCAGCTCCCCTGGGGTTCCCTTTTAACCGTGGGTGTGTTCTAGTTCAAATTCTTCTGTACTAAATCACTCCCATAATATATTGTGAGGGTTCAATTATCTTTTATTAATCAGAGTCTATCGCAAATCGTTGTCTAGGGCCGTTTCAGGAAGTTATCTTATTTAACTGTTTTGCGATCTGTTGCCGCTGCAAATCCGTAACAGGGTTAGGAATCCCCATCATTGTCTCCCTCAACCTATCCATCATATACTCCTTTGGGTTACATTCGCTGTGGTCTGGCTCGTTTGATTTTATCGCCGTCCCAATATTGTGAATGATCAGATTTACCAGAACTTTGTGAAGCTGTAGTATGCTCATTTCGACCTCGTCATTCTCTGGAAGTGGCCATAATCTCGCCCGTGCGAGACAAAATGTCAGAGATCCAAGAATCATCGACTCGCACCGATGTGGCCCCATGAACGAGGCATGCCGACACCATCTCGGGCCTTCGTCAACAATAATGAGTCTATCCACCATCTCACGGACGATACCAAGCAAACTTTGTATCGTCTCGGTTCGAATAGTTGTAATGCGTTCTGATGACCTATGTTAGTTTATACTGAACTCCCCCTAACCCCCGAACGTCCAGTGCTTACCGATAATACCAGGGGGCAATTGTAGCTCGTGCACCGAGGAGTCAGGGTCGAGCATGGATCCTGGACTCTCCATCAAAATCCTTTGGGCACAATGCACGACCATATTCACATTCCCTAATTCCCAACTAACGAATAAAAGTTGCGGTACCATCGTGATATCGGGCTCAGGAGACGTGTCACGGACTGACAGCATCCAACCGTGCATCCAGGGTACTAAAAGTTGAGTCATATCATAATAATGTGTAAGTTTCGTCAGGTCGTATAGCTTGTCGACCTGGAGTGCACGGGGTACTTTGTTCCAGTCTGCGTGGCATAGGCGTAGGAATAACTCGAATGTGTCTGGGTCGTCCTCAGGCAGGTCAACTACCCACTCCTTCTTTTCGCTTTCTCGCCAATTTAACTTTGATTCTTTCATGGTACCGAACAGCATACGGTCGAACACGGGCGATACTCGTGCTAAGCAATTCGAACACACGAGAAAAGACCTTGCTGCCGTGTTACCGCCTTTCTCTGCGCCGACTTTGAGGAGCAGATCGCCCCGCCGGTCAAACTCAACGTGTTGCAATGTGCTCTCAATCATGTTTTGCGTATGGGCCAATTCCTATCAGTCTCTGTCGTTGCTGATCATAAACTATGAGGAAAACCGTGATAATAATGTGATTAATACGATATCTCGGAAGGAGGCTTAGCAGCGAAGCCACTCTTCGGCCATTCTTGAGCAAAAATAACTTTTCGCCAAGACTTCGTACAGGCTACTGCGCCTCCGTCTGATGTTTAGGGGAATCTAGCCCAATTGCAGGGAACTGGCTAGTAGCGTTTATAGGCCCACCTGCAAGTCATGACAGCCGCTTCGACTCAGGTATACTACCTACATAAAATGACGTCCGAAATAGCCGTAAAGGACCTAGGAGGCGGTCCAATTGCAAATGACACAGGTAGAATTTTTGTTCTTTAGGATACACAATTATACCGGATATCCCAGAGATAAACCATGTAATTGGCTGACTCGCTACTATATGCGTTGCCCTTGTATAGTATATTGAGACTAGATCATCTAGGCTATCAAGCCAAGCTATCGTGTTGAAGCATATGAGGCTATACAAAGAAGATAGCTGAATCCAGGGCTCTATGGCATGACTGGGGTTTTGGTTTTACTAGGCATTTATGCGAAGAAGAAGGCGGAATTATAAGGTTCTTCAAACATAGTATAGCGAAGGCATTGAAGTCTGAGATCTTTAGCTCGGCCAAATTGGACCTGTCATTGGCAAACACTAGTAAGGCAGTGTGGAGTTAGACTCTCGAAGTTCGCCTCGTCGCTACAGTACGACGGGTGATGCGATAATCCATAACAGTTTTCAGTCGCGAAGTGTTTTAGGAATAGACAATGACGCACTCTCCTCACCAAAGTATCATGATTCGGGACCCTTGTTATTCTAGGGTTGTTTCGTGATGCTACGCTTGCTACAGTTAGGAGTCAGCCATTTTGTGAGTTTAGGCTTCCTCGCACAACAACAGTCGTAACCTATACCTACTTATATTTGACCATTCTCAATAGAACCGCTGCTATCGATGTAACAGGGAAAAAATTATTATTTATATGACGGGGTCTGCGGTCGAGATACGGTACGGTACGGAGATTCCACGCATCGGAACGAATATACCACGGTATAGTTAGATCACTGGACTCCGTTGTATCAAGAAGAATAGTAACTAATGACTATAGGATAAGTAGTTCATTGATGGGCTAATTTACTTGGGGGACCTGAAAAATTCTTTAAGCAGTCGGTACAATATAACATATTTTTGGTAATGCCCCTGGCCCCTTAATGTCGATCTAGCTTGATGTAAATGATTGTAATCGTAGATATATCATTGTGTCCCTGAGGCTTCTATCCTGAATACTATTTCGTAACAACCTTCGCTTCACGCAGCTCTATCGCCAGGATAATAGCTGGTTCAAGGCAACACTCATTGGAGTTTGGGCGGTCTGTAGCGAGTATGGAGTTAATGAATATTTGCCTCCCAAGGGTTTCCGTGTGTATAAGGGCTTTGGTATATCTTTTATATATAAAACACTCTCTTCTCACTAGTCCTGGAGAGAGAGGACAAGATTAATACAATCTTTCCAATCTCATCTAGCTGGGCCTTGGAAAAATGTCTTCCGTAAAGGCCGGTCAGACTCCTAGCATGCTTGAAGATCAGAACAAGGTCAAGATACAAATTTAAACATCTTTCTAAGCTGAATGGTATACTTCGCCTCTTTTATCTACCATCTCCGAGTCTATTTCCCGCTCTACTTTGTTTCGTTATTTAAATCCATGGATGTTGCGAGGCGAAGCGCAAACAGAGGTACCCACACGAAATAAAAAAAAGGCTGAGAAAGGAGTAGTCAAAGGTGAGCATGGCTTTACCCTAATAACCATGTGGTATTGAAAACCTATTAGCCATACAATCGGCAAATCCCTCTATTAATAGCGTGCATGCGCAAGGTACTGTTCACGCTCAAGCATATATTCCACCTGCTAACATGACGTTGAATAGTATTTAGCAGATTTGAAATTATTGAAGCAAGTCTCCATGAATGTATATCTAGCTCATGGTTCTACATCTAATCATGTTAATGAGAGTCATCAAGCTTTTAGAGCTTATATTCTTAGGAAATATCTTGAGAAGTTTTGAATTTCAGCTAAGCGAGCATCCAATTGCGCAATAGCGAGGCTAGGTGATGGCTCCTAGAATACGAACGATCCATATTATCATAGTGGCACAGCCCCCTATTAAAATAATGCGCTACGAGTCAGGCATGCCAGCGCATGGCGATGGCAGCGTGCTATACTACCGGTCGTTTGCCAAGAACCCAAGCTACTCGTATCCCGCCGACTATCAAAAGTCAAGGCTTAGACTAAATAATTTGGAGGCTTAGCGCTCGGCATTACTAGCTGTGCATCGAGTGACAATAGGCACTCGAACCGCGATACGGAGACAAGTCAACGTATAGGTACGTGAATGACACTGTTTAGCTTAAACCGTTCAATTGAATTTTATCATGTTAAACAAAGAAAACATCAGGTATATCTACTGTTTTGGTTAGCTTATGACGAATGTAATGCTCAAGTTTTCACCCTTTTTCCTTTCATTCAGTCTATTGTTCCCTAGATTCTCTCATGCTTCGTAGCTATTCCGACTGCTCTCTTTTCAGTCCTTTTCACAATTCTCTTCCTACCCCCAACTTTTACATTGAATAGACGGATCAGCAGCCAAATATTAACCCCTTAATCGAGAGGTCAACTCTAGTAACAATAAGAGATGCGCTCTGCCGGCAACAATCAACCGTACTCTCGAGGGTATGAGTTACAAGATGCGCCCCGAGACACAAATGTTCGTCTCCGGCCATATTAACCAATAACTTCTCTAGGCAGCTAATGGCTATCTAGTACTATCACACCCCGCGGCAGGACGAGACCGATAGTGAACATTATTCCTTAAATCCATCAAACCCTCATAGCTATGACCCTGCTGGACTCACCGTACCCTCCCCTCCTACGTCTGCCACCTCTATTTATAGTACCGACCCACCCGCTCCAGGAGTATATCAGCTTCCGTCTGCGGCCTCTCTTGATGGCCATGCGAACGACTTGGACCAAGACACATTTGATGGAGGCTTCGGATTCGGTTACAGCGGAGTCTTATCTACCAGCGGTGATGAAGATGAGAGTTGGACGGAACGTCAGCTACCACCCGCCGTTGACTCGGGTGGTGGAGGCATTAAGCGGCGTGGTACGCGGAAGATCAAGCTCGTTCCGGGCAAGCAGGGCTCGGTCCTGAGTGTGAATTACAAGGTCCCCACCGCCATCCAGAACGCCACCGAAGCCCAATATCGCGGCGCCGAGGAGTTTACGGAAATGCGGTACACTGCTGCCACGTGCGATCCCAATGACTTCACCATCATGAACGGGTATGATCTGCGTCCCCGGATGTACAATCGACACACCGAGTTGATGATTGCCATCACTTATTATAATGAGGATAAGATTCTCTTCGCAAGGACTATGCACGGGGTGATGCAAAACATCCGTGATATAGTCAAGCTTAAAAAGTCGACATTTTGGAATCAGAGCGGCCCAGCTTGGCAAAAAATAGTCGTGTGTCTAATTTTCGACGGCATTGAGAAGGCCGACAAAAGTGTTCTAGACGTACTTGCGACGATCGGTATATATCAAGATGGTGTGATAAAAAAGGATGTCGGCGGAAAGGAGACGGTCGCTCACGTATTCGAGTTCACAAGCCAGCTCTCCATCACCCCAGATCACCAGCTTATCCGCCCTAATGTCACAGATCCCGAAGACCCTAAAAACCTACCGCCCGTTCAAATGATTTTTTGCTTGAAGCAGAAAAATAGTAAAAAAATCAACTCACATCGCTGGTTATTTACCGCGTTCGGTCGCATCTTGAACCCGGAAGTCCTTATCCTTATCGACGCCGGAACCAAGCCTGGTCCTCGATCTCTGCTCGCCCTTTGGGAGGGCTTCTACAACGATAAAGATTTGGGCGGTGCTTGTGGTGAGATTCACGCTATGCTTGGCAAGCGTGGTTCGAAGTTATTAAACCCGATCGTTGCTATTCAAAATTTTGAGTATAAAATCTCGAGGTATGTGCAGACAGGTCCCCTCCAACCCCTATTTCCTCTAAATATTTTTTATGTTTTTTTCCCCTTGACGCATGGAAGCTAACAATTCATCCCAGTATGTAAATTTCTTATTTCCGCATAAATCCTTTTTTTTTTGGCCTACCGTTCGATTAGCTTCGATTTCCTCATTATACCATTTCCACGATGTTGCTTAGACTTTACATCTATACTCACACTTAGGAACTACCCACGCGATCTCAGCACTGTTTTTCAATATTCACTCTACTCCGCTCAGTCCTATATCCTACACATGGCTGGCACCCTGGGCTAGATAGCGATTGGTTTTCCAGGTTTGCATATCAAGTACTTACGCGTAGCAGATGTCCTAGACAAACCTCTGGAGAGCTCCTTTGGGTACGTCACTGTCTTGCCCGGCGCCTTTTCTGCCTACCGTTTCCGAGCTATCATGGGCCGACCTCTCGAACAATATTTCCACGGAGATCACACGTTATCTAAGATATTGGGTAAGAAGGGCATCGACGCGATGAATATCTTCAAAAAGAATATGTTTCTTGCCGAAGACCGGATTCTTTGTTTCGAGCTCGTTGCTAAGGCAGGCCAGAAGTGGCACTTAGCGTATATTAAAGCGGCGAAGGGAGAAACCGACGTACCGGAAGGTCCGGCCGAGTTCCTTAGTCAACGGCGCCGATGGTTGAACGGATCCTTTGCCGCGTCGTTGTATTCCTTAATGCACTTTTCTCGAGTCTATCGGTCAGGCCACAGTTTTGTGCGGATGTTCTTCCTGCACATCCAGCTTCTGTACAACTTCGCCAATATCCTTTTTAGCTGGTTCTCCCTTGCTTCCTATTGGCTCACCACTTCAGTTATCATGGACCTTGTCGGCACACCGACGACAGGATATCACGGTTGGCCCTTTGGCGACACCGTAACGCCGATTCTCAATACTGTCGTTAAGTACATTTACCTTACGTTCCTTGTGGTACAGTTCATTGTCGCACTTGGAAATCGACCTAAAGGCTCTAAAACAACTTACATCATGTCATTCGTCATCTTTGGTGTAATCCAGGCTTACATTATTGTTCTATCATTCTATCTCGTTTTCCGTGCTCTCAGCGTGCCCCTCGGCGACCAGATATCCACTGATTCTGCCAAAGCCTTCTTCGAGAGCCTGTTTGGCGGCAGCGGCGTGGCGGGGGTTATCCTACTTGCTATTATCACCATCTACGGTCTTAACTATGTGGCCTCGTTTCTATATTTGGACCCTTGGCATATGTTCCACTCGTTTCCGCAATACCTCGTGCTAGCCTCGACTTATATCAACATCCTCATGGTCTACGCATTTAACAACTGGCACGATGTCTCTTGGGGCACCAAGGGCTCCGATCAAACTGACGCGCTGCCGTCCGCTCATGTCACCAAGGATGATGCCTCCGACGGTGTATTTATCGAAGAGGTGGAGCGGGAGCAAGAGGACACGGATCACCGATTCAAGCGTACAGTATACAGAGCGCTCGCCCCTGTGGAAGAGGAGATCGTTGTAGAAACCAAGGACACGGAGGACTCTTATAAAACTTTTCGGACCGGCCTTGTCATTTCTTGGATACTATCCAATTTGGTATTAATTATTTTCGTAACGAGTGACGATTTCGAATCGCTGGGCATTGAGGTGAGAAATTTGTCCCTCGTTCAATTATTAACTTTTTGCTAATAGTTGTCACATACAGAAAGCTGCTACAGGCAGGACCCCTCACTATTTCCGATTCCTCCTCTATGCTACAGCGGTACTTTCGATAATTCGCTTCATCGGGTTTCTTTGGTTTCTCGGTAAGACGGGCATCATGTGCTGTTTTGCTAAGAGGTAGATTAAACGGGCTAGACCTGCTTTATAGTTCCTGTTTAGTCTTTATCAAGTGTTACCGACTACGCCCTAGAAACTGGGTATCCTTGATGAAGACCTATAACATATGACAAAGACCTGCGCCTTCGCTTAGGGTAAGCATAAAACCTAATTAAGACAAAGGAGAATGAGAACGCGAGGAACAGTAATGATTCTATGAGATGAGCTGGGCATATTATTATACTCTGTTCCTAGAAGTCCGACAATTAAAACACGGGGGGAGTTGCTGTTACTATGAAAGATTATTCGGCTAGTCCGCAACTTATTATTCAGCATCCGGCTTTGGAAATTTTATCACCACACTAAATCGGTTTAATTAGAAGCTCAGGAACTATCACACCTTCTAGTCCGGAACAAAGAAGGTGTTGTATAAAGCGAGAGACATCAGTTAGTGTTAGATTAGGCCCCTTGCGTAACAAGGATTCTTTACCCACTCCCTGTACTCGGGTCATGACAACTTCTCATGAATCGACGCGCGAAGTTATCCAGATATAATTAAGACGTGAGAACTTGGGATGATATGCCTTTTTAAGCTAAGGCCCTACTTCCAATAGCAATTTAGTTTACAGAAATTCCCTCGTGACCATTGCTTTTATAAACACCTTCCCGCCCCCTGTTAATTCATGGCCCCCAACTCCCTTCAGGGATAGTAAGGTTCACCTTCAATACAATCTACGCCCTCATCAACGCATCTCTTAACAGCCGCCTCAGGATCCTCATCGCCATCAAGCATGTCTAGCCAGCAAGTCTTGACATTGGGGTTATCTAATAGTAGGGCAGTGAGGTACGCAACAGAGGCGCGACTCGAGGTGCCATTCGTGACCGTCGTTCTACCGAGCGTAACCTTCCCCACAGGCTCTAGAGTTAACAGGGCGGGCCGTAGGCAGATGGCTGCAAAGTCGGGTCTCTTCTTGCTTTCTTCGTAGAGAACCTGGTCTGCGGCTACCTTGGCCTGGTAGTAGCGCTCTAGCTTCTTCAATCTGATCTCCTTCTCCTCCTTCCACGCCTCATCGGTCCACCAGGGAGCTTTCTCGAGGCGGGAAGTAATAAAGGAGATCATCACAAATTTGGTGATGGAAGGCGTAGCGACTGATGCACGAATGAAATGGCATGCGGCGTCGCGGTCAATAGCCCAGGTCTGCACGAAACGTCAGTTTCGACTTAATTTAATACAACTCATACTAAGCCCCTCCCTCCATGGAGATACAAGACAATACTGCTGCGGCGGTAACCTACTCGCTCCGGGGCGCCTTTGCCGCCCGCGCCGGCACTCCAAACGACGTAGTCAGGCTTGACCTCATCAATGATGCTCTGTGCCTGCCCATCACTCTTCACTTCCTCCAGACTCCTCACAAGCACATTCAGCTTGCCGCTCTGATTTTCGCCGAGTTTCTGCAGGCCGGCTATTTGGTCGGGATTGCGGATGATGCTCGTCACGGTCCAGGATCGTTGGAGAAGCATAGGGGTCAATAGCTGTGCGACCTTGCCGCTGCCCCCCAACAACAAAACGTGATGCGCTGCCATGGCTGTTCTGCAATTCAAAGATACCTCGCTGGTGAAGAATCTTTCCTTGTTATACTTAGAGACTTCGTGTGTAATACACTGGCATATAACTGAATACTAAATATGCGTGGTCGAGTTCGGAGTGTCGGAGTGGGACATAAGACATGCATCGCGATTACGTCACGGTAACTCACGTCAACAGGTGCGGGGATAAACGGTCTCACATTCACCCTAAGTCCAAGTACATATGTCATCCAATCAATGCAATGTCACGAATGTGTAGAGACAAAAACACAGTAGAGGGTATCATAAGCTTGCCCTCGTCGGGTTTAAGCCTGGTATATACACGATTATGAAAATTATGATTACATTAAACCGCCATCCAGTCCGATTACACAGCAAAGCCACCAGAGTTTTTCTGTCTTGGCTCGCCAGCAGCCTCAAACGTACCATTCGGTAACAATCGCAGGCCCTGCGCCGTGCTCTGGCCAGGAGCCACCCACGTTACGTTGTGACCTAGGCTCGAGAGGTAATCGACGGTGGAATTGTCGTATGTATATTCAAACGAGACCTGGTTGGGACTCAGCTGATCGTGCAATCTGGGTTGCGCGAGAGCTTCCGCGGCCGTCAAGTTTTGGTCTAGAACGTGGTGGATGTTCTGGATGGTAGCGGTAATTATTCGGCTGCCTCCTGCGGAACCAATGACGAAGTAGAGCTTTCCATCCGGAGTCTCGACTATCACGGGGGAGATAGAGGATAGAGGTCGCTTCCCAGGGCGAATGTAGTTAGCCGGGGATGGGATATATCCGAAAGCATTACTTGATCCGGGAATGGAGAAGTCGTTCATTTCATCGTTCATAATGACGCCGGTCTCGGGGACCAGCAGTTGTGATCCAAACAGCAAGTTAATGGTGGTCGTAACACTGATCGCCAAGCCGGATTTGTCAGCAGCTACAATATGGCTAGTTCCCGGTGTCGGGAGACTCTCGAAACCCATAGGGTTATAGTCAGAAACGTTCAGCGTGCGGAAGTCGGAGATCTTAGATCGGACCTCGGCGGCAATCTCGTTGCTGAGTATCGATTCTTGGTAGTCATCCAGACCTTCAACAAACAAGGGGTCGCCAAGCTCGGAGCGTTGGCCATACGCAAACCGAATAGCCTCATCTAAACGGTGAGTGGTAAGGTTAATCGCAGCAGGATCACCAAATTCGTCATAGCCGTTCACGATGTTCAGCGCACTCAAGGTAACAACACCACCCGAAGGAGCACTGGTGGCTGTAAGCTTGTAGCCCCGGTAGTTGATCTCGGAGGGCTTCCGAATCGCTACGGTGTAGTTCTTCAGGTCTTCCAAGGTCATCGTTCCGCCAGACTTAGTCAGGGCGGAGATGGTGGCTTTTGCGATCGCGCCGGTATAGAAAGCGTCGGGACCCTCATTTGCAATAACTTCAAGAGTATCAGCGTATCGCTTGCGAGTTATCGTCTCGCCAAGCTTCACGCGGTAGCCATTCGGCGCGAAGTCAATTGCCCAAGTGGGATCATCGGTTAAGAAATTCCCGTTCGGGGTGACAGTATCCATGTAATGCACCAGATCTTCCGTGACCTTGAAGCCGTAGCGAGCCACCTTAATGGCGGGCAATACGAGCTGTTTCCAAGGCAGAGAACCGTAATTCTTGTGAAGATGTTCGAGGCCTCGAAGCTCCCCGGGGATTCCGCTATAATCGCGTAAGCTTAGCCACCAAGAGTCGTATAATGGCAGCTCATAGAATAAACTTCCTACCTTGCTAGTCCGCCGTACAAGCTGGCAGCAGTGTTGTTTTTATACATGTCCTCAAATGCTGCAGCGGGCGCCGTCTCACGGAAGTCGATAAACTCATACTGGCCATCACTGCTTCGTACCAGCATGAAACCGCCACCACCAATACCGCTGTGGTACATGCCAATCACTCCAATGCAGAACTGAGTAGCTACAAGAGCATCGGCAGCATTTCCGCCTTTCTTGAGAACGTCGATGCCGATTTCAGAGCAAACCGAGCTCTCAGACGCAATGGCGCCCAACTTCGGGTCCTTGCTCTGGCATGGCTTGGCGACTCCAGACTGAGCAAGTAAGCCCAGGTGCAGGACTGCCGTAGCCAATCGCGTGAAAGACGGCATGGCGGTTATTCAATCGAGGAAATTGAAAAGGTATGCTCGAACTGCCGCAGCGTGGTGATCAGCCAGCACCAGTACCTTCAGAACCAAACCGCCACAGCAGAGACTGTAGAAGTGTAAGAAGGAAGAAATCCGACCTTCAGAGCCTCATCGCGTCTTATTTATCGAGGAACGACGCGCGGTCATGAGGTTGCCGTACATCGATAAGCGGCGCAAAGCTGTGATGGCGACATGGAGCTAGCAAGGGTTCGCTGATGCTCCCCAATCTCGTCGTTACCAATTCCTACTGCAAATCGGCACTGGCTTATCCAAAGCCAGCTACTAACAAGCATGCATTTCAACTAGGATAGCCCTCCAGTCGGTAGGGCTAGGCTGACTGTAGCGTCCTGGAAATGTAGTATTGCACCATTGTAGGAATCCAATTGCAATGAGCTATCTTATAGTAGAATCGTCGTCCTTCCTCTTACAGAACTGGCTGAGGTCCAGCTAATTTCGCAGCAATTCCTTAATCACACTGTGAGGAATGCTCTCGAATTAAACGCTAGCCGATTCTCGGGGCACTCGGCATCGTTCTAGAAATCATGATCGACCCAATCTCCAAAAGTACCTGGTCTAAGGTAAGCTACTGCAAAGGAAGAATTGCGGTCACAGAACCACATGTGCTTATCTCTAAGCTTCATCAGATCCACACTCTCATTTCCTCCCTTACAGTTAGGTTCGCACGATAAGAGTAGTTAAATACCTAGGTAGGTAAGTCTTTCCGAGGCCTCAAGCACCCTCTTGTGTGAACCCGATGAAAAAAAAGACGGACATATTAAAGCCTAGTAGAGAACAAACCCCATATGAATAAGTGCAAAACGAAGGTACCGACAAATTGCCCAAATGCTCAAGGAGAACTTAGCTTTCGGTAGGTTAAATACAACAACGAATGAAATATCAGCCCTCGAAACCCAAGCTAGATAGATATCTGGAATGCAACAGGATACACTAGGACAGCCACTACCCATAAAGCCAGACCGCCCGATCAATCAAATACATCGCTCACATATCGCACCTCACGGATGCTGTCCAACCATTGCTGTGCGTCCTCCTCGCTCTTATCAGGGAAAGCAAATCTCCAGATTCGCTTCGTGACCTCGTTCGTGCTCTTAGCCAGCTTGCTCGCAGAGCCACACACGAAGATCTTAGCACCCCGCCTGAACAGGTCTCGGATCTCTTCCTTTTCTTCCCACATGCGTTCGTGCGTGTACTTATAACCGCCCTTCCCATCCGCATGGGGGGGCCCACGGCGTGAGAATGCAGGTCGCACCTGCACAGCACCCAGATTCTCCCACTCGCGCAACTCATCTGCGTACAGGAAATCACTCTCGTAGTCGCGACAGCCAAAGTATAGGAGCGCAGGCCCGAGGCTGTTCTGGTTATTCCCTGCGATGAACGCGCGCTGCTGAATGAAGCCACGCATCGGTGCCAATCCCGTGCCCGCTGCGATCATGATGATAGGCGTGCTAGGATCGTTAGGTAGGTGGAAGCCCGTGTTAGAACGGCGTACGAAACACCGGATTCGCGAGCCGGCAGTGCGAGTTGCGAGATAGGTCGACGCCACGCCCTGAAATAGACGGCCGTTGCCGCTGCGGGCGGGCGCTGAGTGCACATCATACGTCAACGATGCGACCTCTGACCGCCCCGACAGTGCAGCGAGCGGCGACGACGAGATGGAGTATTGACGCGGGGCCAAAGGCCTTAGCATGTCGAGGTAGGCGGCGAAAGAGAGCTTAGCGCTAGGATAATCCTCGAGAAGTTCGAGAACTGACATACGCTTGTCGATGATCTCCTTAGCGAATGAATCTTCGGAGGATGTTAGGTCCTGGAGTTTGCGCTGATCGTCGCCTTCTGCCGTCTTTGCAATGGCCTCGATCTGGCGCTTAGAAGCCAGAGTTCCTAGCTCAACGCGTGAACCCAGAATCTCAACCACAGTACTTGGCCCTCCGCTAGTCTGTAATTGTGTGTTAGTCCAGTATGTAAAGCGAGTATCAAAAAGCCCGCGTACCAAAAATGCTTTACTTGTTCCCTTGACGGTTATGATATCGTCCATGTTCAGCCCAAACCGCGAAGCCACACGGCGAATTATATCTGGAGGGTTTGTTGGGAGAACGACGAGGTAATCTTTAATACATAAGTTAGTAAATCATGAACAAGATCATCACCCTTTAAACACGTACCTCCGGGCTCATATGTTACACCTTCGGGTAGTTCAACCTCTATGTGCCTCTTTGCAGATCCCACCTCAGGTCCGGCAATCTGCTTATTCACTTTCACAAGGCCCGTGGAAATACTCTCTCCAGCTAGCAAGTCGACCGTCTCCGGCTTTTCCACGGTCACTTTCAGTTCAGGAGCAGTAGCAGCCACGAGTTGCGATCCACCACTGAAGAAGACAAGCAGCTCGTCACGCCAATCCTCCCAGGGACCGGTAGGATCTTCTTTCACGTCCACAAACTTGGCCTGGATAAGTCTCTTCGCCCCGAGTTTAGGCATCACCTCGTCAACCAGCTTTGGGATGCGGTGGTATGTGTTCATCCACTCACTATTGCCTGATCCGAACACAGCATACTGTACGCCCTGCAGACTATCGGCTTTGCCAGCTTCCAGCCACGCTACGAATTTCTTAGCGTTGTCGGCCGGCTTGCCCTCGTATGAAGGTGTAATGATGGCCACCGGGGTGTCCTTTGGAAGTTGTTCCGTCCCTTCGTCCATTGTCTTGACTGTAGGGTTGAAGCCTCGATCTCTTGCCGCCGTTTCCAAATCCTCGGCAAAATACCTGCAAGTGCCTGCGTTGGAGCCATAGAGGATTAGCAAGGATTGGCCAGTTCGGCTCTCTTTAAGTGATTCGGGGACGGCCTCGTGCTTGTCATGGACAACTTCATCGGCAGCCTGCTGTAAATCTCCTGGGATTCCTACCATCTGGCTTTTTCCGGGTCTTCTGACGACTTTCATCCTAAATCCATCAGGCTTAACGGTCAACGTGCTCTTGAGCACCAGGTTATAGCTCGGGTTGACCATGGAAACCTGAAAACGCTGTAGGATCATAGCTGTCGCGATGATCATCTCCTGTTCGGCAAAGAACCGACCAATACAAGCTCTCGCCCCGTTCCCGAATGGTTTCCACGCATTCGGAGGCAATTTCTCCCAACCCCCGTTCAAAAGCCTTTCCGGGCGGAAGACGTCTGCATCCTCACCCCACACCCTGCGGTCACGGTGCAGTCCCTGAATACTACAGATAATGGTCTCGTCAGTGGATACACGATATTTTCCGCCGATCACCGTGTCCTCAATAGGTTGAATGTTGAGGATACCGATCGGGCCTTGGAACCTCATTGTCTCCCGAATGCAGGCTTCGATATACTTAAACTGAGGAAGATGCTCTGGCTTCAATACACCATCGCCGAGAACCCGATCGACTTCTTGCTGTGCTTTGTAATAGGTCTCGGGGTATTTGAGTAAAAGGTAAAAGAGGAACGAAAGGGTTCCAGAAGTAGTCTCGTGTCCAGCAACCTATGCGTGACCGAAATTACGTCGATTTTTTTTCCCCTCCTCCTCTAGAAAGGTAGCCGGTTTTTACAAGCCTTCAACGACTGTTTTTACTAACCGGTGCCTTTGTAAAGAGGAGGGGGAAAAGTCGACATAATTTCAGTTACGGCATAAATTAGTACCGTCAAACTTGAAATGGTATTAGGGACTTACCAGAAATGTAACCATGTTGAAGCGAATATTTTCATCTGATAGCTTCTCGCCGGTTTGTGGGTCGCTAACATTCAGCATAGTGTTCAGCAAATCTCGTGCATCAGGCTTCGGGTTCCGCTTGCGCTCAGCCACAAGGTCGTCACAAAGCTTCCACATCGATTGAATGTTATTGTTAAGCTCTTCCGCCGACTTAATACGCAAGTAGTTCTCTACTTGAGGGCGGTTGGCTCTCTTCCCGGCCTCGATCAGCGCGGCGGCCATCTGCTGAGCAAATGGATGGATCTCGTCTCGATAGAAGCTATTGAAACGATATCCAAAACCACAGATCCCGATCATGTCAAACGCCAACCTGTATTAATAAGTTAGTAAAGAAATATAATCGACGTGTTGTAAGGGCACTTATAGTGAAATCATCGGCAGGATTAATTTCATTCTCAGGTCCCATTCTATCGAGCTTCAGAACTAGCTGGGACACCACTATAATATTTGGGGTTAGTACTTGCCATTGCGAAAGTGGCCTAGGGGAATTGAAAGTGCGGGAAGCTCGTAACACATGATCTAAGTTTGAAACAGAGAATTTATACTCCAAGTGACGGAAGTAAGAGAAAGACTTTGAGGATTTACTTACAGTCGATCATATCTGGGAACATTTTCCGAATTTGCATCGGACCAAAGACGGGCATCAAGATTCGATGGGCTTTGTGCCAATTCTACGGGGCCATTAGAGAAATACTTAGCCAATACGTTGGGTGTCAGGGATCTTTACCTGTTCGTCCCAGTAAGCGGTGAACAAGCCGTCGCCCAAGAGAGCTCTTAGTTCCTTGAGAGGCCCGGTTGGATTCTTTCTAAAGCGGGACTCGTCCATGACTTCGTTGATGAGCTCGTAGGAAGAGACTACGACCGCCTTCCTCGCGACGAGATCGAGCTTGAAGATGTCACCATAGATGGCCGCAAGGCGCCAGAATGTAGAGACGGGGAACGATTGGTCCATCTCCGGCAGGTTCCTGGTGAACCAGTGAGGAGGAGGTTGCGGGATGGGCACGATTGCATCCTCGTTGACGCCGTGTTGCTGCTGGGTCCCAGCTGAACCACCGGCTTTGTAGGGGCATTCCATTTCGAAGCACGCTACAAAGATTGGCTAGGGAGTAGGTGATTTTGGAGTGGTTGGTACTGGGGTCAGCTTGAACTTGGAAACAAAAGTAGTTGAACTAACAAGCTTTCAGAAGGATGGGATCAATATAATAAATGAATAGACGTGTTTGTGCTTTAATACTTGTTCATCGATGATTATTCTTACTGCCATAGCTACGTGCTTCAGTCCTCATCTTTATATTCCATTGAACACCATAATCATCGTCACTTTTAACATGACGATGCTGCGAGCGCCACTCCCACTCTTCCGCGCTCAACTTCACGACGGGTTGGATGAGTAATGATCGTGCATTCGGTTATGCCGAACACCTCAGGCAATCCATCTTAGGTCTATGGCTTCAAGGGTCAACAGCCAGTCCCTCGGAAGTTGCTAGGGTTGGATGGAGTGCACACGTTTCCTGAAGGCGGTATCACTTATGGGCCGCATTGCATACGGCACCTCGGATAGGAGAAGCGCCCTGTAGGGCTGGGGCACAGAGAGATTATACACCGGGGCATCGAACGTCTATCACGCACAAGATGCCATCAAATAGAGAGAAGGTGGTTGGTTGGTGGGAAGGAGGCATACAGACTCCACACAGGTCCACGTAGATTTTCAGGCTTCAGTATTTACCAAGTTTGCCCACACCACCACCATCGTGTGAATATTGGGAGAATTCGCTGTTCGAATCTCTCAAAGCGGCGGGCGAGGAATCTATGCGATGCCGTCGCTTCGCGAAAGTCCTTATGCGATTGATGCTCCAGTAAAATATTATATCATACCTACAGCCGGGCAATCCACCACTCGGCACCCCACAAGTCGGCCGTCAAACCTCGGTAGCCCCACCCACGTCTTTCCAGTGACCATACAAACCGCTTAAAGTTATCACCTAAATGCGAGGCCTTGGGGGGTCTATATGCCTGAGGCCGAGGACGTTCTTAGTACGATTCCCGAAAGTTTAACATCGGGGTTAAAAATCAATCTTATAATGTAAGATTCTAGAAGGCTGGGAAGAATATGAGCTGGGCTGACTCTCAAAGTCGGCCAACATCAGGAAGAGAGCGACGGTCGGGCGAATATCTCACTGCATTACAAGTAACATCTAGTGCCGAGTGGTTTTCTTGGCATGCTGCATCCGGGATAGGTTCCTTTTCACGGTGAGACCCGCTTCCCGGACGAGGTGCCTCGGTGCAGTGAATTGAAGGGTCCGCTGTAGTGATCAAATATCGGATACGCCGTGTGGGTTGTATCCGGGTAGCAACTCAAATGAGCCTCCATGGGTTTACGGAGCGCCGATATTCCTCGGTAGGTGGACCAAGAGTACATTTGCGTGATCAGCTAGTGATTAAACTCGGTCGGACATATGGCACCCAGTAGTAAGCCGGTACTTGTATGGTGTTGGTTGATTGGCCACGGCAGATTCTCCTCGTGCTAGATATGTCACAGGAAACGTTCTCTAAGCTAATACATAATGATACTCAGTATGATCTTCATAAAATCTAACTTAATGGGTTTATAGAGACTTTGTGAGCAATTTGAGAAAGCACCCCTAGACATATGAGAGAGGATTAACTCTCTGCCTATTTCGTCTAATACAATTGTAGCATCTCTCAAGACAATCGGAGGAGGATAAGCATACACCTCGTAAGTCAGATTAAAAAAAATAGTTATATAAACTGCATTTTCTTAAATGGTCGAGTAAGATGCCACCAATAAGAAGCTCGCGCCTAACATATACCAGTGTTTAAGCAGAAGACTCGTCAACTCTATTGCCCTAACGGTATCAATATCACCCACACTCATACGAATCCCCCACCACTCGCCGCGTATGGGTGACATTATTGATCTCGTTCGTGCGGCGGCCAAAAGGTTGTACGCGTGTCCTCTATCAGGGGTATCGCTAAATGCCTACAAAACCGTCGAATTATATACCACTAAAGGTCGTACAAAAGCCCCGTGATGGATTGGAGGCCTGAGTAAGATCTGGTAGAGCTGATTATTTTCCGTATTGATCATCGTCTTCCGTAGCTTTACCTGTGATGTTGGCGTGGATTGCTGTGTGCTAGACGGTATTGGCGGTTACGCGCCACTAACGCCTAGGCCAAGCTTCCTTAAAGAAGGGTGGCTGCAAGTAGTATAAAGTGAACCATCACTGGAGGAGAGAAACATTGATTTATTTAGGATTATCCTGGGAGGGCCACTGAATTGTGTATTAAAGTGAGCTATGGCATATCACTAAGTTTGCGAAACAATTCGCGTCGTATGCGTACCTGTCAGCCCTTAAATGGGGGATTTCTAGGTCCAATCCGATGTGGGGTACACCATGTGAGCACTATGGTCAGTGAAACCTATCAACGAATGGCCACGATAGGCCAACGTCTCAGGATCATATAGTGTAGTGTATTGGGATTACTCTCTAGGCGGAACGATTTCTCTCCGAGGTAGGGGTTATTGATCTTTTACACTATATTAATAATATGATATCATTCATGATGGTCTGTTTCGTCTTTCAGCCGCACCCGTACTGAGGAATTGGAATTGAGGCTGAATAGAGAGCTGAGAGAAGGTGAGGCCACACGGGATGAAGCATCATCACAATAAAGATCTTCGCGGAGTTTTGAAGAGTAGAAGCGGGGGAATTTGGGGTCTAGACCGCAGCGAAATATCAAGATTGTCCAAGTTTGAGACTCATCATTGCGTTAGTGTATTTTTTTGCCACGGCGGTTATCGAGCTGTCTCGGATGCCAAGATCCTGGGCAATGCTTGTTTCGCAGTGGGTAGCAATGGGATCCGAATCGGTGGAGTATAATGATCCTCCTATTTGCCAACTTACCACTACATCAGTCCCGTATCACCTTCCCTCGTTTTCGCGATGGAAATTGTCTACTTTGTAGAACCCGCCTTGTATACCACAGACCTCGCTACATTACGTCTCTGTCCTCGACTGGAAAATCTTGGCGACTTAATAGCATTACTCTACTACAGCCCGGTCTGAATCTGGTATCTATCTCAAATGGCAGTTAGGCTGTTATGTTATGACCCAACTCAATCCATACTGTGACGTTTGCTAACACAGGTACACTAAGGGGGCTGATTACCAACCAATCAGGGTAGGAGTTATAGCGCCTTAATTATCTGTCATCCGCTTCATCGGGAGCTGCGCCTCTCTACACTAGGTAGACGTGTAGTAGTGTACATAGATCTCACCGAAGGGAGTGCCGGAGGTACTCACATAGTGTTCAGGTAGTTGTCGTCGTCCTATTGCCGCCACTCTGAGGAAATTCGGCATCTCGGCTTGTTATTCCTCTTCACCTAGGGTAGATGATAATTGAAGTATATCTACGAGAAATCGACAGACCTGTTTTTGACAAGTTAGCCCTCTCCACTTGGGTCCATTGGATGTTTAGGGCGGTGTCTTGTATACATGTGGTTGATACCTAACCTAGTAGTGTGCGCTGCAGGGAATGGTTAAAAATAAACTAAGCTAGTGCCTCCGTATTTTATTATACAGTTGGTAATGTATGTAGGTACCCGGAGTGGACGAGTAGACCTGTGTTCAACAAGAGTAGGCATTCATCATAGTATTGCTACCCATTATACAACAGATTTCATGACCAGTGTGTGTGATACATGCTTGATTAGCCTGCTTCTCTGGGTCGTGACGACGACGATCTATGTGCGCAGGTAGTGTATAGGTACGCGGTAGAGTAGCGCGGGATTTCAGCTGCATGACATTTTTCAAGGTTCATTCGGCGCCTGCATTGGCTCGTCATAGGTAACACTACACTACTACCTATACTAAGCCCTCTTTGCTGCTAGCCCCGTCCAGACCTGTCACTTGCAGTATCTCGTTTCATAATGGAACCGGCTGCCTCGTGTTATACATAGAATCGGAGACTCGTCTTTCCTTTCTCTTTCTCTTTCCTTCTTCTCGCCACTTAAAGCCTTTCTTCTCAAGCTCCCTTTCCTCCTTATATCTTCTCGTCGATTGCTTAGATTTCCTCATTCCCCGTTTCTGCTCCATTCATTGCCGGGATTTGTCTTTTCTTGGCCACTGGGTTTGTCCCGTCTTGGCTCGTATTTCCCCGTACCATTTTTGCTCCACCACCCGCACGCCGGTCATCTCGGTATACTACCTATGTCCTTGGCACACTAGGGATTTGATGGTGTCATCACCTTTCACATTTGTCGAAGCTATTGCTTTATTAACATAGGAGCTGTCACCGTCGCTCTTTCTCTCCGTCGTACCTGTTACTATTTGTTGTACTTCAACTTGCACCATTCTCGTTTGACTGATTCGGACAAGCTCTTCAACGATCGAACCGTAACGATGAGAAACGTCGCCAACTTTGCGACGAGCTCCTTGCTCGTCTCCGTGGCTTCTGCCCAGGTTGTTCAGTGGGATATTCAAAGAAGGGGGGATGCGGTGCATAGGCTCAACAGGCGTGCAGATGGCTCGGTCGAGGAAGTCATCACGAATGAGCAGACGCGCGGCGGCTATTTTGCATCATGCTCCGTGGGGACCCCTTCCCAAGACGTAACCCTGCAGTTAGATACTGGGTCTTCTGATATTTGGGTGCCTGCGAGCAGCGCAGCCATCTGCGAGGAATCATCTCAAGGAGGAGGCTGCACTTTTGGTTCATGTGAGTATGCAGGGATATTGATTTCTTTTCTACACGTATTTTTGGCTCACAGCTTCTTTCCCTATCCTAGTTGATAAGGACAAGTCTAGCACGGCTAAGGTCGTCAATAACGACTTCAAGATTTCTTACGTCGACGGAAGCTCTTCGCAAGGCCAATACATTACCGACACTTTCGGCATTGGCGATGTAAAATTAGAAAACACGAGAATGGGTTATGGCTTGAGTACCGACATTGCCTATGGTCTGGTTGGTGTTGGCTATGCCCTTAATGAAGCATCCGTCTCACAGTCCTACACATTATACAACAATCTGCCTCTCGTAATGCGCAACGAAGGCCACATTGCCTCCGCCGCTTACAGTCTTTGGTTGAACGACCTAGACGCTAGCAAAGGCAATATTCTCTTCGGTGGTATCGACACTGATAAGTATATGGGGGATCTTATCCGCGTCAACGTCGAGATGGATGCGCGAGTCCAGAATTACACTTCGTTCCAAGTAAAATTGACGTCGCTGGAAGCTCATTCTTCCTCTGGCGAAGACGCGCTCTCGTCGTCGTTCTTCCCTATTACAGTGGTACTGGATTCCGGCACTACGTTTAGCTACCTCCCGACAGATCTAGCCGAGGAAGTTTGGCAGGAAGTTGGCGCCGAGTACACCATCGTCTCTGAAGATGGTTCGGGGGTACCTCTCATTTCTTGTGATTTGGCTAACAGCAACGGCTATTTCTCATTCGGGTTTGGTGGAAATGGTGGCCCCGTCATCAAGGTTGGAATGGACGAGTTGGTCATTCCGTCAGGCACGTTGAATGGACAGATTGTATGTCAGTTTGGTCTCCAGAATATCAGCGACACAGGCCCGTTCTTGCTTGGAGACACGTTCCTCCGATCAGCGTACGTGGTGTACGACCTCGAGAACAACGAAATTGGACTTGCACCCACAGATTTCAACGCTACGAGTTCGAAGATTGTCGCATTCCCTAGTCAGGGGGCCACAATCCCGTCGTCAACGGCGGCGCCGAGTCAGGACGCTGACAATTCAGGCCCCAACTCCAAACCGGACTACAACGCACGTCAGGGATTCAAGGATCTGAGCGGCCAAGGCAACAGTGATGTGGACAACGCAGGTTCACTTCCTCATGCTCTCGACTTCACTCAACTTGTTGTCATGGGTGCCAGCATGGGCTTCGTGATGTTCGGCGGTGGCATGTTTCTCCTGTTTTAAATGACTAGTTTCAACTTCGCTGGGGCATAAGGCGTACGGGTGGATGATTCGAGTACGATGCGGTTCTGGGAGGCCAAGTAGGTGAATGAAGCCGCTCCCCGAAACATTTTGACAATCTTTGATAGATTAAGTAGGTATATAGAAATGGCGCATAGGAGCAAGGTGCAGTAAGGAAGACATTACTTAGGAACGACATAAAAACGATGCAACTTGGATGGTAGGATCAAGGAAGGATATAGCACCACTAGAGGAGAGAAAGAGCAAATATATAATACTATGACCATCTGTACATACTTGTGATCTGATATAATACGATTTATATGCGTACTATATAAATAGGACCTAGATCAAGAGGCGGTGGTGAAGCTCGAAGTGCTCTATTAAGTACACCTAACAGATAGGTTAGGTGAGTTGCTGGTTAATTCTGGGTGGGTAGCAGTGTAGAAGTAGTGTAACTGTAACTCGGGGGTGTGGGCGGCGTTATTAGTGTTATCTGATTTGCTGAGGAACTCTTGCAACCCCGCTAAAAAATTCTGGGGCCTGGATATGGAAATCTTTCCATCGTCTGCGCAAACACACACATCTTTGCCATTTGGGGGGTTTTGTGGTTTCTTGTTCGCCTTCAATTCTCGTGTTGTTATAGATTTCTTCTTTCAAGATGAGGGTGCAACGGGCTATTGCTGTCCTCAATGACAGCCGCATCCTCACCACAAAAAGCGGTATAGCGAAGCTAAATATTGCGTCCAAGGCCTTTACTACACGAGCTCCTACAAAATTCATCGTCGCCCCGTTGCGAGTGGAAGGAAGACGATATTTTAGTTTGACTGGACCTAGATATGCAGCAGCCAGTGCTGCCGCCGGAGCCGCGTAAGACCAATTCCCCCATTTCTGCGTCAATTGCGCTTGAGCCTATGGTTTACTGACTGGCGGCCAAATCGATAGTGTCAAGCGAGCCACCGAACAGGCGGCGAATCTCACTCCCGAAGCCGTCCTAGAGAAAATGAGCCCCGAGGAGAAGAAGCGATTATCGAAAGTGCGAAATATCGGTATTGCCGTACGTGCCTACTTAATCTATGCCGCCTAGGCGCCAACCTGAGCGAGAGAGCGCTATATACTGACCGACCTAACCCGTAGGCACATATCGACAGCGGCAAAACAACTGTTACCGAACGAGTCCTATTCTATACCGGCCGTATTAAGGCAATCCACGAGGTTCGAGGTCGTGATGGTGCCGGTGCTAAGATGGACTCCATGGAACTCGAGCGAGAGAAGGGCATTACCATCCAGTCTGCTGCTACCTTCTGTGACTGGAAGAAGACCGAGAATGGAGAGGAGGAGACCTATCACATTAACTTGATTGATACCCCCGGCCATATTGACTTCACAATTGAGGTCGAGCGTGCCTTACGAGTGCTGGACGGCGCCGTCATGATTCTTTGCGCCGTGAGCGGTGTCCAGTCCCAGACGGTCACCGTCGACAGGCAGATGAAGCGCTACAATATCCCGCGCATAAGTTTTGTGAACAAGATGGATCGTATGGGCGCTAATCCGTGGAAGGCGGTTGAACAGATTAACTCCAAGTTGAAGATCCCTGCTGCTGCCATTCAAGTACCTATCGGTGCCGAGGACCAGTTCAAGGGTGTCATTGATCTCATTCATATGAAGGCTATATACAACGAAGGCCCCAAGGGAACTATTTTAAGAGTAGAGGACAAGGTCCCCGAAGACCTAAAAGCATTTGCCGAAGAGAAGCGTCAGGTTCTAATTGAGAAGCTGGCAGACGTTGATGACGAAATCGCCGAGATTTTCCTGGAAGAACAGACACCCACCCCGGAGCAAATCATGAACGCAATCCGTCGGTCTACCATCGCCCTTAAGTTCACTCCTGTGATGATGGGATCCGCCTTGGCCGATAAGTCCGTCCAGCCCATGCTAGACGCCGTTTGCGACTATCTTCCGAACCCTAGTGACGTCAAGAATGTAGCTCTAGACAGGAGCAAGGCAGAGGCAGAGACTCAGCTTGTGCCCTACAATTCATTGCCGTTTGTCGGTTTGGCGTTTAAGCTGGAAGAGAACAATTATGGCCAACTTACTTACATTCGGGTGTACCAAGGTACTTTGAAGAAGGGCACCTATCTATTTAACTCGAGAAACGATAAGAAAGTCCGAATCCCTCGAATCGTGCGTATGCACTCGAATGAGATGGAAGACGTGAACGAAGTGGGCGCTGGAGAGATCTGCGCCGTGTTTGGTGTAGACTGCGCCTCCGGTGACACATTCACGGATGGAAACCTGCCCTACACCATGTCTTCCATGTTCGTGCCTGACGCCGTCATGTCACTATCCATCAAGCCCAAGCGCAGCACAGACGCAGACAACTTCAGCAAGGCAATGAACCGATTCCAACGCGAGGATCCTACCTTCAGATTAATGGTCGATGAGGAGAGTGAAGAGACCATCATATCTGGCATGGGTGAATTGCATCTTGAAATATACGTCGAGCGTCTCCGCCGAGAGTACAAAGTAGATTGTATCACTGGTCAGCCCCGAGTCGCGTACCGTGAAACTATCGGCCAAAGGGCAGAATTCGACTACCTCTTGCGAAGACAGACCGGTGGGCCGGGCGACTATGCTCGTGTCGGTGGTTGGATCGAGCCCAACTCTGAGCCTGACAAGAACGTCTTCGAGAACCAAGTTGTCGGTGGCGTTATTCCTGACAAGTTCATCTCTGCTTGCGGCAAGGGCTTTGAAATCTCGTGTGACAAGGGCCCCCTGCTAGGCCATAAAGTCATCGGCACCAAGATGGTGGTGAATGACGGTGCGACACACGTCACGGATTCCTCGGATTTCGCTTTCAGCCTGGCGGCCCAGATGGCCTTCAAGCAGGTATTCCACGAGGCGGGTGGTCAGGTTCTCGAGCCCCTGATGAAGACCACCATCATGGCGCCCAACGAGTTCCAGGGCAGCATCCTCATGCTTATGAACAAGCGAAATGCCACCATCATCGATACCGAGATCGGCAGTGAGGATTTCACCCTTTTGTGTGATGTCAGCTTGAACTCCATGTTTGGCTTCGCAACGCAACTGCGTGCCGCGTCGCAGGGCAAAGGCGAGTTCAGCATGGAGTTTAGCCATTATGCTCCTGCGCCGCCACATTTGCAGTAAGTTACCTTTTTTTCTTTTCTCCCTCAAGAGTATTTAAACTCCTATTGAATGAAACGATTCACGTAATTTGCTAACCGGTTTTCCCTTCACAGAAAGGAGTTGATCGCCAAGCACGAGAGGGAGCTCGAGGCTGCCCGCAAGTAATCAATTCCACAGTGATTGATTATATATCCCGGGCACCACGTCCCGTGAAAACCCTGTCCACTGGAGAGGGTTTCGCAGCGTCCGCCTTGTCCCTTTATATGGGCGATGATTGAACGCTAGACACCCGGAGACTAGGGATGAAAGCGAAGTCCTCGCATGCAGGGCTACATGTACTAATATCTTTGCCAACGACGAATGAAATCTAAAGACATAAAAGGGAACCGGGTCCAGTGTAACGTGTATATAGAATTGTAGGTAACCAGCCTAGGATGGCGCTGCTTTCTCGAAACGGGGAAATGGCAGGGCCAGTTTGCAGCGAGCTGTTGCGGAGTTATGAAAATATATCAGACAATTACCACTCCTAGCTCCCTTTTCGTTTTGCTTTCATTTCACACGTTATCATCGAAGTAGGTGCCCTGGATATAGAAGGGTATATTTTCCAGCCATCCCGTCTATTTTTTTCTACGAAACTTTTCCCCCTTCATTCGTACCTCTTCCCATTCGATTCGAACAGTCGTGACTGCCGTAACACATCCTTGGGTTTATACCCTTTTGAGTAGCTCAATATACAAAAGCCCAAGCGACCCCTTGGGGGGGTTGGATATGTTTTCCCCCTAGAGGAATTTCTCTACGAAGTTGTGTCTTACAATTTCTTCAGGATATCGCTCACAACCTCCTCCGTCGTGGCCTTGCCGCCGAGGTCGGGGCTCAGCAATTTCGCCTCCTCGAGGTTCGCGTCGACCGCGGCGTAGATCTTGGCGGCGGCCTTCTCCTCGCCGAGGAACTCGAGCATGAGGGCGGTGCTGCGCAGCGTGGCGATGGGGTTCGCGATGCCCTTGCCCTCGATGTCGGGGGCGGAGCCGTGGCAGGGCTCGCCGATGGCGAAGCCCTCGCCGACGTTGGCGCTGGGGACGAGGCCGAGGGAGCCGACGAGGGCGGCGGCGCCGTCGGAGAGGATGTCGCCGTATAGGTTCGGGGCGACGATGACGTCGTAGGAGCCGGGCTGGCGGAAGAGCTTGTAGACCATGCTATCGACGATCTGCTCCTCGACGGCGACGCCGGCGAAGCGCGGGGCCGCCAGGGCCTCCTTGGCGCACGTGCGGAAGAGGCCGTCGGTCTGCGACAGCACGTTGGACTTGTGCGTGATGGTCACGAGGGGGGACGTGTGGATGCTGGCGGCGCCGGCCTCGCGCAGCTTCTGGCGGCGTAGGGCGATCTCGCCGGCGATGGTGGCGATGCGCAGGGACGCGCGCGCCGAGATGCGCTTAATGGCCTCGGCGTACACGCCGCCGCGGGCCGGGTCCTCGAGCGTGCGCTCCTCCTTGACGTAGAGGTCCTCGGTGTTCTCGCGCACGATGACCATGTCGATGGGGTTCGCGGCCGACGCGACCGTCTTGACGGGGCGCACGTTGGCGTACAGGTCGAGCTTCTTGCGGAGGGCGACCTGTGATTCGCGCGTGATTAGTGGATTGGTTGTTCTGCCCCGGCAAAACGCAAACTACAGAGCAAGTGGCCGACGTACGATGGGCGACGAGTAGCCCTTGACGGCCTTGGTGGGCGAGGACACGGCGCCGAAGAGCGCGCCGTCGCATTCGTTCTTGAGCACGTCGACGGTGCGCTCGGGCAGCGCGGCACCCGTCTTCTGGAACGTCTCGAAGCCGGCGTCGAGGTCCGTGAATTCGAACCTGAGCCCGAGCGAGGAGGGCAGAGCCTCGAGGATACGCCGGCCGGCGGGGATCACTTCGCGGCCGATGCCATCGCCGGGGATGAGGCCTGCAGCCCTCCGGTTAGCGGGGGGGGATTTCTTCTCCTCTCTTCTCGGGGTAGGCCGGTTGGCGACTGACCGATTCTGAGGACGCGGGACGCCATCGTGGAGAGTCAATTGGCTATTCAAACGCTCGTATGCAAAGAGTACCGGGTACTTGGGTAAGGAGAATGGGTGTTCTTCTACGAGACGACGAACCGAAAAATTATTGGTTGTCTCCAGCGGTTACGGAGCTGCCTCTGAGCTTGTTGCGCTTACCCGAGCTCTGGTGGGGTCGTTCGGGACGTGTCTCCGCACATCGGAGCGACAGACAGTTGGCCGGCTTTTGGGGATGGGATTGAGGGCAGAGATGAGGCAGAGAGAGAGGTGGAGATACTGGGGTCCCCTACGCTACCTGAGGGTATGGGTACCTTAATGAACGTGAAGGGGGGATGGAATGCAGGGTCCCTGTTGTCTTGTTCATCTTGCTCATCTGTGTAACTTACGACCGCACGGCTCATCTTGCACCATGTTTCCCATCATCTACTAGTGTAGCGTAGCGTAGGTAGCGTTGGAAAAATAAAACGAGGCTCCAATCATTTCACGTTAAAATTAATCAAGACATTTTAGACCAAGCCAAATTTCAGGTCTGGGGCGGGAAAAAGAAAGAAAGAAATAGGCCTAACGCGCTTACTTGATTCGTCTGGGAATATCGACGGCGACCACCTCATCTCGTATTCGAATTCCGCGAGAGGCTCATTTCATATTTTCATGTGATGGGCGGGCGGGCGGCTGGAATCATAAATCGTGAGCGCAGCTCGAATCGGTAGATCCATTAGTGGGTGTACTGAGCGAAGTGAGCGAGCGCATCAGCAAGATGTTCCGGTTCCATGCATGCTGCGGTTTCACTGGCGGATGCAACCGAGCTGCATCCTGCAGGTTAAATATAAAACGCGTCGAATGCAGCACCCTGGAAGCGCGGGGAGAGAGAAGACAGCCAGCTCATGGTCGACCATAGACGGTTGAAACCTTTTTGTCTTCTGAAACGGAAACTCCCTAGCCAGTCGGCATTCCGTAGACGCATACACACGCGTATACACTACACTACACTACACTACTGGCAATAAAGTTTTCCGGTAGATGAGTGATGTTAATAGTGTACTGTACTCCGTACAGCTAAATGGATAACTCTTGTTTGCACAGAGAGAAAGACATGGTAGTAGTCATCCCAAAGTTGTGATCTGCCGGCATAAGCACCCGCGGTTCCGGCAGCTCGGTTTGTGAGGTTGTTTGTGGTTTGTGTTCCAAGGTCGCAGTTCTCGGACTCAGATATATTCGGGTCGCTTTTTGGCCAGGTCCCGTCCTGTTCTATCTGTACCGAGCCTGTTCTTGGCATGTGAAATATTGAAATATTGAAATATTGGATCTTGCTGGCCTTGTTTCTGACCGGTACGCTCGGGCTTCTATATACTTCATCTTTCTCATCCGGGTTATAAATAACCTTTTTATTACTCCATCAATCCACACTAGAAACCGTGTTTACTGTTGACACCTCACACAATCAAGACGGAGGTGCCTTTTGTCCAGTCAAGCAGAATGTTTCAGATGAATCTCAGTCACCAACAAGCATGTGTCAAACGGCAGCTAATGAAATAATATGCGTCGATATTGTCGCAGCACCATACACACATACACGCTAACCGTAGACCATACGCTAGACGGGTAATAGAAGGGTGATAGACAGGTACCCAAGCAGAACCCAAGGTAGGGGGCAGAGTAGGTATAGGACGAACCACGATGAACCACTGGCTGCTGGATCATGACGCCCCCCCGGAATGGCGAATGGCTGGCGAATGGCTGGCGTTAAGGGGCTTGCAGTCAACCTGCCCCCCCGGATCATCCATGAAATTATCTCCCTAATTTATTACGGCGGACCCTCGCGACCCTCTCGCTAGGTGCCTGAGTACCTCGCTACCTGGCCCGCCTACGCTCAATACGGTGCACTAAATCTACAACATCCCACCACTCCCGCCATCATCGCATGAATCTGACCAGCTGTCTTTATATGCTTTTATTTTCCAACCATTGTAATACTTTGTAATCCAAGACTGTTACGCCAGTACTCTTCCTCCCTTCCCGTCGTTGCGTTTGTTGAATCTATGTCTCTTCTTCACCATCGTAGCATCCTCACCACCGTCGTACCCATCTTGTGTAGTTGACATTCACTTTCCCGCATACTGTACTCACTTACCCCTGGACTAGCGGACCAAGCTTCGTTTAGGTCGAACCGCTCAAAAGCCCACCGCTCTCCTCAGCGTCTTGTTTTGAAAGCCTACAACCAAAACCCATCCGGAAACGAAACGTGCCTGCGAGACATAGCTATCCAGTAGGCCGCTGTTGCAGAGCGGCAGAGCGGCAATCGCTTCAGGTCATCGAGCAGCTGCTGCTCCGATCTGTGGGCGACGGTGACCAAATACCGCCTCTTAGGTAACCCGGCTGCGTAGCGCGCGCTCTACCCAGTTCACTTACACCGCTCGCTGCACGCTGCGGACTGCCGGAACGACTACGGAGGCACTGTCACTGCAGCTTCACACTACAGCTACCCACAGTTCCTTTCAACCCGACTCGAATACGTAGAGACCATGTCGGGTGTCAGAAACCTTCGCGCCATGTTTGAGCAGAAGGGCGATGGCCTGCCTGATAGAGGGAGATCTCCTGGTCCAGGCGGTTTCGGTGAGGCTCCTTCTTTCTTTTTTTCAACGCTCTGAACCTTGAACTGGCCCCTTTCCCTACCTGCTCAACACCGGCCACCCCGTACCCCTACTTATCATATCTACTGTGCTGTGCCTACTCTTGCCCACCCTACTTTAAACCATAGCATTTTGCTTTTTAACTACGATATCCCATTTTAGTATTTAACAACTCCTCCGACTTCTTCTCTTGTTTAGTTCTCCACTTCAGTTTTAGGGTTGGGATCTTCAATACGCGTACAAAACATACGTCACGGACAGGGCCTCCATCTAGAGGCACCAACTTGACGCTATCTTTTTTTAGACCCAGCATAGCTAACAACAAATTCTGCGCTACTAGAACACCCTTCTCCTTCTGCATCTCCCCGTCCTCTATCCAAAGTTCGAACCTCGTTTGTTGCAGTTGAGAAAGACGGCAGAATAGGCCTGAGAAGAGAACCTAGCGAGGATTCTGTATCAGTGTCAAGTCGAAAACACAGCAACGACACTGACACCACCATCCCCCAGCCCACGTCCGACAGATCAGACGTATTTTCCGACAAGATGGCGAACACTGCTGCTTCATTCAAGACAGACTTGTCCCGCGAGGCGATACCTGAGTCTCCAAGCCACGATACCCCAGCCAAACTTTCCCCTAAAAAGGAACTCAAAACTCAATTGGGGCCCAATGCAAATCCGGACAAGGTCATGGATCAGGAGGAGCCCCATACTAAAATGCTCTCTGGGAACCCTACTGCAACATCCGCGGCCCGTCTGGGTGGTACTGTCCTCAATGAGGGAATTAGCGATGCCCTAAATGGTACTCCTTCGGTTGATACTAAAACTAAGGCTCCCGCTGCAACGAAGCCAGCTTCTAAGGCGGCGGCACCTGTCTCAACAGCCAGAAATAATACTAAGACGTCAAAGTCACCTCTAACAGCTAAGGCTCCTAGTGGCAAGGAATCCACCAAGGCTATGGGCTCCTCTACAAACGCCAAAAAGGCCGTTGCCACAAAGACAGCAGTAGCTAAGCCAGCTCCGATCAGCCTAGCCCCGTCTGACACAGGCTTCGTGAAGCCAAAGCCTAAATCGCCTACTCGACCAGTCAAGCTGCCATCCTCCCTCACGACACACACTGCCGCATCGGCCCAGAAGCTGGGGAGCGGGAACACGGCACCCGCGCCTAGGCAGTCACTATCAAGAGCCTCTGGTAATGCTCAGCACTTATCCGCGAACCCGACTACGCATAGGTCGCCTAGTCGAAATAGCGTCGTGAGCGCGGGTACGACGACAACTAAGGCCCTCAAACACAAGCCTTCCAACATCGGCCGCTCCTCCCGCCCAAGCCTCGGCCTACCACCCAAGCAGGAAACCAAGAATCAGCCTGCTACACGAAGGGAGAGCCACGTAGATGAGGGCTTTCTTGCTCGTATGATGAGACCAACACAGAGTAGCGCTAAAAAGACTTCAGAGAAAGCACCCTTAACCCCGCCTCGAAAACAGAGTGCTGCTCCGATCAAGAAGCTAGATGTCAAAGACGCCGAGAAGAACGCAAAGAAGGTCGCAGCCAAGATTCAAGCATCTTCAACCCAACCCAAGGCTACAAAGGATGTCACGAAGCCAGTAGTAGTTAAGGAGCAGCCCACGGCCAAAGAAATCGCACCCGTGGTCGCTAAGACTGAATCTGCCGAAACGGTTGTCAAGGAAGCGGAGGTATCAACTGATACTACTGATCCTCCCGCTGTCGAAGATGAGAAGGTAGAAACCGAACCCTCCGCCAATGACGTCGACGTTATCGTTACGCAAAAGGAAGAAGCTGAGGATATCATCGAAACTGCAAAGGCACCTACGGACACTGTTGTTGCCGACACCCACTCTGAAGACGAGCCTGAGATTGCTGAAACTCAGAACATTCCTGAACCAGCTATTAGCGTAAGCTCTGAGGTAGACGTACCTGAATCTGCCACGACTGTTCCGGTTGCCAACGATGATCCAAAGGTCGAGGGCATCGAGGATACGATTCAGGAACCCTCAGAACAGGGCCATCAGTCCCCGTCTACAGACCCTACTGTAGTCTCCGAACCAGAAGACATTCCTGAAATAAAGGAATCGACGGCTGCCTTAACAGAAGAATCGAACTTAGATTCGCAAGAGCTGGTCGACGAGTCGGCGAAACCAAGTGAGAATGCCGATGAGCCGCCGAAACTAGAAGAAACAGTGGCCGATGCCGGGGACACAGCTGTTGAAGAGGCTAAGACGGAGGCGTCAACAATTATTGATACCCCTACCCCCCTTGACAGCAAAACCGACGGTATTGAAGAATCGACCACCAAAGATGCGGTGGCTACGACTCCCTAGGGGCGAGATTACGTATTCTGCCATCAGTTTCGAAAGAAAGGTTACCATCGAAAAATACGATTTAGCACTTCTCCACAACGCAGTTTTTAGATTTTGATTTTTTTTTGTTGTCCAGACGAGAGACTTCTTTGATACCCGCTACTGTCTCGTCAGTTCACTTCTTGCAAGGCAACGAAACTTTTGATTTGCCGCCCATTTGGAGCCTTTGAATCAGGCCCGTATGGGGATCGCGATTTTTCTTGGGGGGAGTCGATCGGTCTGCCCGATCACCGTAGGTGTCGATTATCATTGTAGGAGTAGTTTGTTTGAATCGTTGGAAGTAAACAGGCGTTTGTTGTGAAGCAGCAGCACAGGTGAGAGGCCGAGCCGAGTGATAGGCAAGAGACAGTTGCAAGCCTTGAACAACAACATGCAAAGAGGGCGAAGGGCGGAAGAGCATGGATACGGTCATAGGCTTTGTACGTAGAACTTAGCGAGAATGAATACCCTACCTGTTCATTTTATTTTGGCAGATACTTGAACGTGATCATGGCGAAGGCTTACTAGCGATGCAAAGTTTCTGAAAGATGCAACTTTTGCCAAAAATCCGCTCAAGATAGCAATGCAGTTCTTATCCACGCTACCCGACCCACCTCTCCCTCTCCTTACAATGTGACAACTTTGAACTACACACTAAAAAACCCATAATTCATTTTGTTGGAGTAAGAGTCAAATTCTTTCTAGATCGTAGGGTGGTTCTAAAGCCAGCCAGCCAGCCAGCCCGGTAAAAATACCAGTACCATGCAGCCCGACTTGAAAATTCCGTGGACCCCTTCCCGACCCAGTAGCTAGTTAGTTCTACGCCGAACCGAAGGAGAGCCGCTGGAAATATATATCCACACACACACGTATATGTACACTGCCTCTTATACAAGAATGTCGGCGGCGGCGGGCCTTCATCACACTCACCGCCAAGAAGTTCTTTTCACGGCGGGCGACGGTTTATTTCTCTCCGGATGCCCACTCGCGGGGTTTCAGATAGGATATCTCTTCATGGAGAGATGCTAGGCTGCCCCTGCTTCACATATACCCCAACAACGCAAATCCAAGCCAATCTTTCTTTGTATCGCATTAGATCCGCCTCTCAAGGTCCCGCGCGGCACAAGAGCAAACCACCAACTTTCTTCTCGACGGCCTCGCGGACCTCGAGGGTGCCGCGGTCGGTGCCGACGAAAATGCACTCGCCGATGTTGAGGCCCTTCTGGTGGCTCGCGTCGAAGCCGCGGGCGAGGCGCTCGAGGGCGCGCAGGTTGGCCGTGACGTAGCGCTTGGAGGTCGAGATGCCCGAGATGGAGCCGAGCACGGGCACGTTGTTGACGTACTTGAGCCCCAGCCACAGGCGCTGCTTGGCGGCGTTGGCCGTCGTCAGCGGCTCGGGCTCGAAGGTGCCGATCGTGGCCGGGTCCGGCGGCCGCGTGCCGCCGCGCGTCACGAACGACACGAACCCCGCGCGGTGCAGCGCCAGCGCCACGCTCAGGTTGTACTTCGTGTGCGGCACCGACGTCAGGCCCAGCCGGGCGCGGGACGCGTTTTGCAGGTGCGAGGCCATGTGCGTTACGCTCGTGATCCCCATCTTGGCGGGAGTGTGTCGTGAACGTGGAGGCGCTGCGATGGCGTGGTCTAGGGCAATCGAAAGCTTAGAGCCGCGGGTATATCGCTCGAGGCTCGTAGTGTGGAGGGTTGACGGTCGTGGTGCCCAATGGGGCTGTATGGTGTCGTCGTTGGCTTTGAGGTTTCTTCGTGGAGTATCTCGGGTTGGTGTTGTTTGCAGTGGCAGCTGAAAGCCGAGAAGAGATTTTGGGGTGCCCTCTCTTCGTGTCGGGATTAGAGACAGTAATTATTAGAAAAATTTTTAAGTGTGCCTAGGTATGAGTTGCGATTGTGACGTTCGATGAAGCTATCACGGGCTTCCTTGGGAACCTTGAATCCACTATGCGATTCGGGGACTGGAAATTTGGCCGGAAGGGAAGAATTACAGTGCCGACAATTCTGCCCCGATAGCGCCGGGGACTCTGGAGGCAGGTACAGTGCAAAGACCTTTCAAAGGTGTCTTAGGCACTGTGGTCCATCAGTCGCCCCAATTGGCCAACCCCGCCAATCCCTCGGATCACCATTCACCCCACCATAGCAGTCGCACAGCGTGGGATATTGGACAGTTAAGCGCCGACAGTCCAGGCTTTGCTCGAAGCCATGCCGAGTTGCGGATGGGGGTTGGGGTTCTATTTGAGGAGCGGTTGCGTAGATGGCTGTCGGCATGATTGTGACATGGAGCTATAGCTAATAGCAATTTTCTCTCTTCTTCTCCAACTTTTGTCTCCCTTCGTGTTGAGCTGGTTCTCTACACTAGATTTCTCTGTGGTGTATTTGATTGTTATTCTCCCGTTTATTGTGTCTAGTATACCGTTGTGCTTATCCTATCGCTACCCCGAGGTACCTCAAGGTCTAAAGTCGCGAAGATGGCGGTCCGTGCTGGTGAGGAGAACGTTGCTACCCTGTGAGTCCCAAAGAGCTTCACCGCAGTCCAATATGACGTGTGACTTACCAGTGAAATTTCTCATTTCATAGTTTTGGAGATATTCACTATTTCTATGGCCCGCCCACTGCCAACCCCCCTCATCATCGCTTTGACAAGGGATCATATGTTTACCTATTTGAGAATGCGAGCCAACGCCGAGCGCGCATCGAGATCGCGAATCAGCCGGGCACCGATGATCAAGATGCTTTTGACGGATGTAAGCACCTCTCATGTCTACGAACCAACGTCATTCATAAGCATCGTAAATGTTTTAACAAGGGTGCCGAACAGTTTTAGATAGAACTCGAGTTCAGTACTCATATAAGCAACAATGCCTCGTCAGCATCACCGTTGACGGCGTACCAGGGTCACCGATAGACCCAAGTCAGTGGCATCTCCCCACATATGACCCGCGCAACGAAAACAAATATCATTATAAATTACATTCGCTCGATATATACTTCTGGACTCAAACAGACGCCCTCCAGTTCGTCAATGGAATCCGGAGAGTATTGCCTGCATCTCAAATTGAAGTAGCAGACGAGCCGGGCCCACCTCCCTCACACGCGCATAGTTACTCTCAAGACGTGAACCCTCTAGTTCAGAAACTTGAGAAAGCCGCGATATCAGATCCGAGGGTTCAGCAGCCAGGCGTCCCGTCATTTGCCCCTCCGCCCACAACAGCATCGAGTGGCCAGAATGATTCCCCTCAGAGCTTTGCGCCGATGGCATATAACCCAGCCGCGCCTCCTGAGGCAGAAAGATACCAGCATCGAGAGAAGACACCGCCACCGGAGGACGACGGCCACAATCCTTTAGCCGCAGCGCTGGCCCGTGACCAAGCAGCCCCTTTCTCTCCGGCCTACGGACAAACGACGTTCTCCCATCCTCCCGGAGCCCCAGGTCTCCCAGGGCCCCCATCACAAGCATACCCCGGCCTGACGAGCCCAGGTTTACCTCCATCCGCCGTAGGTAGTCCCGGGTTACCGCCGACCCAATTCGGGCATCTACAACGCTCCGCGACCATGCCCGCCGCGGGTCTGGCATCGCCCGGTCTAACAAGTCCGTACGGCGCCAACTTCCCGGGCTCACCGAGCTTCGCACCCCCTCCTTCTTCAGCAGCACCACCAACCCAGCATCACCCTACGCCTCCTCCAGTCCAGAGCCCCGGACTCCCACCACCGCCCCCGGGCGGTTACTCACAATTCAACTACGTCAACGCGCCCCAGGCGCCGCTAAACCCCGACTACAACATCCACCAGCAGCTGTACCGGCCGACGGAGCAAGAACATACGGCGAAATACGGCGAGTACAAGCCCAAGGTCGAAGGGCACAGTAAGCTGGGGCACAACGCGGAACGGCTTGAGAGGGGTGTCACAGGGATGCTCAAGAAATTCGAGAAGAAGTGGGGCGTCTAAGTACTGCAGTACTCTACGTACATTGGGGACTATATACTGTATGCGGTGTGCTAAGCAGGCTGTGGGCTGCGTTGATGTAGATACCTAATTACTACAGGAAGGGAGTATAGGATATGGGTAAGGTAAGCTAATCATGTTAGTATAGGTAGAGAGCTTGGAAAATAGCCCTATAAGACGGCTGTAATAGCCTTGCCTTGATTACTTATGGTTTACTCGTAGATCATATTGGCCATACCTCGGCTGAGAATGAATTGTCTTTTGAGTGTGGGAACATTATATCAAGCACTCATCAGACATTAGTAGGTAGGTATACTAAGATGAAGAATGTAAAAGCTCTGTCTGATATTATGAGATCCGTTATTCCTTTTCTCTGGTGCTGGTATGACTACTACACCGACTATACTTTTCAAAATTTTTCTTCTTCTTCGAAGTAAGATAGATTACTTGCAGCTTACACTGCTGTATCACCGTGGAACGTTGCAGAGAAAAAGTTAAGAAGGGAGAAAAATACTACTACAGAAAGGTATAGGATGGATTACAGAATGAAATGCACTTAAGCGCTGGACTTGTGCAAAATTGTTTGAATTGGGGGCCCTGCCAGTTTAGGTGCGTTGTAGCGCATAAGCATGTCTTAGACACTAAGCATGTTCCAGCACAGGCGGAGATGTATAGATTACTTGCCTTAGTAGTGTAGCCTGTGAGACATTTGCTCTATTATGTCTTTCTATCTATCTCTCCATCTGTCGTTTTCTCTCTCTTAATCCCCGACACGTCAGCACCACTTTACCGGTCAATTGATGGCAACGGCATTAGCGAAAGGTCTGCCGGGTCCACTACGAAGAGGTAACCCAGCAGGTTAGATGCATAGATACCATAGTAGGTGGATTCATGGAATGGCTGTGCTGGACAGGGCAGTGGGTGAGGAGAAAGGGCAGTCCGTCAGTCAGTCAAAGGGCCAAGCGATTGGCCCTGTACGGAGTATATCGGTTGTTCGACGTGCCGGACACACAAGGCGCAGCAAATGCCGAGGCGGCGGGCTGTCCAAGCCACAACTGGAGTAGTTGACCAGCCCGGACTCTATAGTGCCCATTGCTGCTGTGCCGTGCGTCTGCTTTCCACAGAGCAGGATAATGACGAGCAGGGCATGGGTTGATATTGTGGCATGTGCTCCCTTGGCTCGTGGCGCTGCCAGGCGCACAAGATGGGGTACAATTAAGTGCCTTAGGCACAGAGTCTCGCGATGGTGTCCTGAGAATGCTGCTGCTGCCGTGAGGAGACGAGAGAGGAGTGAAGGATTGGGGGCGGTTTAGTGAGTTCCGCTCAGGTCCAGCCCTCCCTCCAAGACACAAGACCCAGTACTTACAGTATGTACCTGCCTACAAGTAGGTACGTATCTGGATACGGCGTAAAATACCACACTACCCCGCTATTCGCGGTGATCCACTTTTACCATTGCCATGGAAGCTGATATCGGGCGCTAGTATATTTTAAGACTGAACCCCGGTATCGATGCCAGGTACACTAAACTAATAATAAGACGTGCCTGTGTGGTGTGTAGTGAGTGCACTTGTTGGTGCGACATGATGGAATGGAATTCGAGGAAAGAGGGAAGATCCGATCAGGTGAAATTGCAATATGTATATCTAACCTGCATTGCATGGCGGGAATGGGCATTGGTGGACTGTGAAATGAAGAAAGGAAACATAACCTCGCAGGATGAATCGCTTTGCGTAATGCTTCCCTTCCCTGCATTGATGCGCCAGGAGGTGTATAGCGGAACTCCGGCTTTCCACACGACTGCCTCCAAGACTCCAAGACTCTATCTCACCATTTCTTAGCGGGCATTTCAGAAGAACTACACTACACTAGTGTAAAACGTGAGGTATTCCACTTAAGTCCTAGCCGCGATACCATACCCTGCATTTATATTAGCTTTTGTATGCAGTGTCCCACGATTACATACGTATACTGGTAAGCAGATAGATAATATAGTAGATAAATAATGAAGTAATGAGTGCTGGATAGACCACACTAAACACGGTATGGTTGAGTCTACGCGTAATGGTATTTGAATATCCACACACTGTAGGATTACACCATAGCTCACATTGTCTAGATTAGGTTAAGATTGAAGCATATAGGGCTGTTGGATCACTTATTCCAGTATTCAACATGCCAACCGTTTCCTACACGAGTTTATAAATACGAGACGGCATTGTAAGCCCGAAAACCACGTGCTCGGCTCCGTCCAACATTTTTTCCCCTTCATTTTCCCCGTCGTTGGCAGAGATTTTGGGAAAATAAGGCAACAAAGGCGACAGCACCGGCAGCAACAGCCTACCTACACCCAGAAGCACTGCAACGTTTCTCAACGTGCCCCCCAAGATCTGACAGGGGATGATCGGGGCTGGGTTTATTTAGTATAGGTAGCGTACCTTGGCTACATGAAGCTCATACTGTGCACACTGCCCACGATTGTAGTGTACTACACCGTATTCCACCATAGCCGCACATGGTCTTGTATCTGCGAATGCTCCCACTTATTCCAGGATCAACTAGGGTCAAGGCTGCCTGCTTTCCTGCAGTGTAGTATTTCTTCGGATCAGTCTCTTCTCAAATGCAACTCTACACTACCTCTCCATTCATTATTAGCACCTTGACTATCGTTAAGTAGTAGTGTAATGTACAGTATCGAGCGTTGTAAACCGTAGATACCACACAGCATACACGTACTTTGGCTACCCTACGGCTGTCCCGTCCGGTTTTGGTCCTCACTTACGGCACCATCTCTACGCTTACCAACCTCGTATTCGAAAAACCTTGATGATTCTTCAGTGTTTAGTAGGATCTAGTCGGCAGGTTTGGCAACGACGAGGAATCATTGCACCATCAGTGATCGCTCTCACCACTCGGTGCCTGTAAATTTCTACTGCAACAGACAGGGTCAGACGGCAACGAGTACGACGACGACGACACTCTTACAAAACAGTCATCAATTGATTTCGGGTCTGCCGCGTGTCACTACCCCCCGAGAGCTGAAAGTCACCAAGCACCTGGGCAGTGGTTGAGTCGCGGCGCTTACCGAAGTGTAACGGGGGCTTTGCCTTCACTCCACTCACTACTACCATCGCTTTCTCTACTTGCTTCTCTTCCGCCAAATAACAAACAACAACGATAATAACAATCCAAACACAATTCATTACTAGCACTGCTTCCACCCCCAGTATTCTCGGTGGTGAATTGGATAGGACGACGACGACGACGACAACGAACCCCCACCATCTACACCAAGCTGCCTGGGTAGGTAGTCAGTCAACCTAGACTACTGTTGTGTCCACGCAATCCCGCGTAGAGCGTCCTACGTCGACTTTCCGATAGCTCCGGTTTTGGGGCAGATTGACCATCAACAGCCACGATAACAAGTATACCATCGGTACTATTCATTCGGCCTTGCCATCGCCACTACGCAACATTTGTTTCTACACGGTGCGACACCTACGACGCCTTGGACTAAGGTCCAATTGGCATTGGCATTGGCATGTTAAACTGCTTGCTCCATCTAGTACGCTGTGGACCTCATTCAGCTGGGCTTGCTTCGCTCCTCCATCCACTCGTTTAGCCATCTTTGTGCTCAGTGCGAAAGCACAGCACGCCCATTTCTAGTTACTAACTCGGTAAATACTAGCTACCGTCATCACAATGCCCGTTCCGCTCCGCATACCCGTACCTATTCGCGGCGATGGCCGGTACGGCCTTGAGACTCTTCCATTTTTGGTGTCGCGGAAAGAGCACGGCCCACCACAGCTCATAGCCCGCGACGACGACGATGACAACGGAAAACAATCAACATTAATAGTCGTTGTACGTCATACTTAATAATACCTATCATTGCCCGCATTTCTTATCTAACATGTTTCTTTCATCTTCCCTTTAGGTCGTCCTTGTAATAGCAGTTATCGTCTTCACTAGTGGTGGTTTTGTATTCCTGAGGCGCCGCGGCGAAGCGCACCGACGCAAATATCAACAGGCTAGCAGCCTCGAGCCTTACAGTAATGGTACCACAACGTCCGCGCGCGAC
The DNA here is from genome assembly GCA_037356035.1 of Xylaria sp. Z50. NCBI lineage: Eukaryota > Fungi > Ascomycota > Sordariomycetes > Xylariales > Xylariaceae > Xylaria > Xylaria sp. Z50. The sequence continues at coordinate 762,330 of JBAWJU010000013.1, read as the reverse complement.
AATAGCCGCCGTAATGGCTCCGGTAGCGTCAATGCCGTCTCAGAAACGAATAGAAACAGCACCGCATCCCAAATCGATCGTAATACGTCGATCCGCTCGATCATGACCCTGCCGAAATATACGAATACGGCAAACGACGACGAGCAGGTCCTAGGCCGAGCAGGTGAGCGAGATGGCGTCGATATTATCCTCGAGATGCCCTCGGACGAGCAGCATGAAGCCCTACGAGATCAAGAGATGGAGACTATGTACCAAATCCGCCTCACTAGGAGACAGCAGAATGCGGAACGCGAGGAGAGACGACGCCTTACCCAAGAGGCAAGGCAACGTGGCGATACAGCAGCATTAGAAGAACTGCGTGCTCGTCGCCGCGCTGAGAATGAGGACACAACGGTCGATGAACTCCGGGAAACGCAGGCCCAGCTCCGTACACGCCGAGAACGCGCCGTTTCTAGTGTCAGCTATGCCGACCTAGGCGTTGCGCGGCATGATGGCTCCCGTATTCGCGCTAACAGTACGGAAAGTGAGCGTGTTGGTCTGTTATCGGACGCCGCGAGCATAGCCGTATCTACACGATCGCCGTCCGCTATGTCTACTCGTCGAGTCTCAGACATAGGAAGCATCGCGCTAGACACGCGCTCTCCCTCTGCCCAGTCTCACCACCGGATGCGGAGTGTCAGCTCCGTCTTGAGTCTCGATGATAATGGTGAGGTATCGCCTCGCTCTGGCGCCGCGACACCGCGACTAGGTAGTAGCCAACACACGCGCGCCGGCTCGAGTCCCGAAATTGTGACCGAGGCCGATTTAGGCGACAGCGATATGCCACCACCTGATTACGAGGATCTAAGCTTAGACGATGCACGCTCTGGTGCGACAACTCCAATGTTATTCCACGAGCCCCCACCAGACTATTCAGGCCATGCCCGCAGAAACAGCGAGAGTGAAAGTGGCGATCTCGCGAGCCCAACTGACGACAACAGGGGTAGACGTTCCTCACATCGATCGTCGAGGGGTGTGGGTGGTATCCCACAGCTTCCGAGTCTAAGGATCAGGGAGCTGCCACAGATTGTGATCGAGCCTTCGACGGCGCACCCCAGCGAGGCCGGCCGGTAATTTTTAAATGGGATCATCTGAGCCTAGAGTTGATACCTAGTTGGATGGCTGCGCGATCTCAAACAGACGCCACGCAGCGAGTAGGAATACATACACTCCCATCAGCACTCCCCTCGAGCCTGATATTTGTATAACTGAGGATCTATCACACATAGTTCCGACTGCCTGGACGAGGACACAGGAAGCAACAGGCGTTCCGGATTACGATACTGAAATTTCTACCGAATAGAGGCGATCAATCTTATTTTTCTTCTTCCCACCCACACTGACGTATATATATGCCGACTGGATTGCAAGGCAATAGGAACAATTCGGAAAAGCTAATATTTATTTATCTTTTTTTTTTTTTTTTTTGCACGACGGATATATATCATTCTCATTGCTTCATTTATACCATTGGCAAGTGAGTCATCTAAGCGAGCGACATTCTCAAGTTCAGGAAGGAAATAGGGCGGTGGTAATGTCATATAAACGAAGTGGGTGGTGAAGTACTTGGACGAGGAATGAATGATGAAGGTGGGACTGTTGGCCTGTCCCTGTCCCCGTGGGATATGGAATTGTTGTTAATAACATAGAGTGAGTTGAGGAAAAGGGAGCATTGGTGTGAGAGACTTTGCTTTTTAGGTTCTCGAGCGCCGTGATGGGCATATCACCGAGGACATGAGATGAGGTCTACGTGTTATACGAATGAGCCGGCTGCCAGGGATTATTTGGATAGGATTGCTTCATCTAATGGGGAGAGGCGAATGGAAGGGAGACGGGGGAAGAGTCGTTGGTGTATTTAGTCTCTATGCAGGAGAATACATTGTTGATAAGGGCTCGAATCGTGCCGTCACCACTCAGTCATCCGTGATTCAACTTGACTAATCAGGCTTACCCATCGTCTAGTGCATCTTATTTGCATTAACCTGGTGGGTTTCAAGAGCTTTAGTTGCTTCCTACTCTGCCTATTCCGTCGAACCCAAGGCTGTATTGTATGTACGGCGCTGAGTAAGTCCCTCCTCCTCTGCTTTCTGCGTTGCGTTGCGTCAGTAGCTATACGCTATAGGATTTCCTCGAGTCTTGCGCTTGCGCGCCTTTCACCGCTACGAATCCTTAGGTCCTTGGAATCGTTCGGTGCTCTTCCCAAAGTCGTTGTAACACCGAACATGTGAGCTTAAGGTTTGAATTGGTTGTTTCAGTCCTTGAAGTGTCAATTGACAGTTGCCTAGTTACACAAGCGTGAGAGCGAGCTAAACTACCTACCTAAGTGCGTGGCTAAGTAGGTTAGGCACCCAAGGCTTAACAAGGGTGGGGAGGATCGCTAGATCGGTTATCGGAATTAGGTCGAACGGAACCTCATCTACATAGGATGAGAATCAACAGCTTTAGATGTGTACATACTTTCCTAGCAACTCTTCAGATAGGTCCATCGCTAGTATCTTCGTCCTAGGCTGTTAGCTAAGTCCTGCCGCCGCAATGAGCCCTCTGTTTCACCCTTGGTACATAGTAACCCCGATCTGGAAGCTCGAGACCCGCTTCTCGTTACACTTACTGTGCCTGTCTATGGCACTGCTATACTGGAAGCGATGGTAGCCGCCGCGGCGCGGGGGATCATTATTGGATCGGGATGTGGTCTGCCCTTTTACTCGTCCGTGGACCGTGGTTCAAGCGTCGGCCTAGGATGTTTGAAATCTGGTCTATCCATTGGCTTCGAAATCATCCACTCATGTCCCATGATCAGGTCTGGCTGTCCAGAGTCCGGCTCGTGGCTTTATCCTAGCTGCCGCCTTCGACGCCACCATGTAGAAACATGTGTTTCTAGACAATGACGTCTTCACCTACGTACATCCCACACATACCCCGCGGGATTGAGCACGTTTTAAGCTTCTCTGCGTGCCTCGTAACGCATTATAAACCAGGCGGTATCCTCGGCACGCATAATATATGCTGCTCCTAGCTCGTGGAGTGGCGGTCGGTGAGAGGATAGAATCTACCAAAGAAGCCGAGGACATCTCATGAACGAATGAGTCCCGTAATCGGACCTCCGCGCCTAGAAAGGGAGTGAAGCGGCGACATACGAGACATAGGCCGGGGTTGAGATGCAGGTCTCAAAATCTTGCAATATATGTACCCAGTGGGTTCCTCTAATGGCATTCTCGAGTCTGGATTTGCCATCACAGCTATATATAGTGACAATTTTCACGGTATTACCTAGCGTATCAACGTTGGGGATGATATGGTGGGAATGCCTCTCGGTAATGAAAATGTAACACTTATGCTGGATAACACCAATTTCATATATCACGACCACGGGAGATAACAGGCGCAACTCCTTGTACTAGCATAAAAGCGCAGCTATGTTTCATTCACTAGTATGAATCATCTAACCTAACATGATTCCTTACGACGCTGGCTTTAGTGGCGCCCCGGACACCAAGCGCGGCTACTAATGCATTGCGATACCACCTACTTCAAGTAGCCACTCGGTCAAGATGAAAATCTCAAGGTCGGCCGACGTGCAGATGCCGCAATGCGTTTCGCAAGAAAGGGTGTTAGGGCCGATGTGCTGTAACCCAATAACGGGCTAATACCGTTTGAAGTTATGAAACAGCGAAAAAAAAAAAAAATTGTTGACGCAACCAGCGAGTTTGGTAATTCTCGTCTCGCTGCCAAATTCTAATCAGTACGTTATTATGTCTGCCCATTTGAGAAAAGAAGCGAGGAAAAGCTTACCAAGGCTTAGCAAACCTCATTTGCTTAAAGCCTGTTAGGATTTACAAGCTATAGGGGCCAATGCTTTGTCACAGATAATATTTGATGACAATATCCGATGGGATCGGTTGATCTCTTTGGTGGGGCTCTTTGTATGAATTCAAATGAATCTCTGAGGCTAAAGGCAGCCTCTCAGCAACGTAAGCAATTATTCATCACCTAATCGATCTATTACCTTGGTAGTTGGTACTACCCAGAGCTGTCTAGACCAGGATGCTATTACCTAAGGTAAGTAAGTTGTGTGCCTGTATCCTCTTCTTACTGGTACACGATAGGCTGGGTAGCTCGAAAATCTAGGTACTACCTCTCGATGTCGGTAGTGAGAAACTTAGAAGGCCAATCGGTTCAATTCCGGGACTCAAGTTGACTGAAACTCGATATGTTGACCAAATAAGATGTGTGCCTACTAGTTAGTATTCTCCAGAGTGCCGGGTCCTCTCTCTCTACCAAGACCGAGGCCCTGAGGCTTGGTAGCCTAGACGTGCTGTTCGCTTGCTCCTTTAGATTTGTAACATTACTCGAAACTATCGTAATCGGGACAGCTCAGACAAATCAGGCGAGAAAACACTGGACTGTCGATTGATCTATGATCTAATCCCAAGTGGTCTCTGAAAAGGGCTAGCCCATGGTCTAGCATGACACAAAGCGCGACGCAAAGCGTATTGCCATATGCTGTATGTAGGTAGGCAGCTCCACCACCATGTCTTTGGTAACCATCTCATCAGCAACACCGACACATTACCTAGGCGGTATCGAGGCAGGCGGTCGTGCATCACGGCCAGTAAACAGCCACCTTGGTCCATGTGATGGCTATCCGTCCTGCCGGCTACATTGCTCAACATGGTAACGCCTGGCGATTCGTTTCATGAGAGACCCATGATAAATTCTTAAGCCATCAGTAAGCAACCAGCCACGAAGTTGCTACCTACCTATGCAGGCCCACCGAAGGTATCCCTAGTAGTATTGCATCAACCCCTCCCCCTCACTGCCTCTCTCAGGCACCTACATACCTACCCTGCTGCATCAGACATCCCTCCACTACGTAGAGTCTCTTCAGCTATACCGGGACGGAGCTAGCTACTAACCTAGGAGGTGGTATCGGTTGCATATATAAATAAACCTTCACCCCCTCAACTCTCGAACTCACTTTGTTCACCATCATTCAATTTACGCTAGCTCCTTAGTACCGAAAGCATCTCCTCATAGATCATTAACCTTATATACTATACATCGACACAATGGCGCCTAAGATCGCGATCGTCTACGTAAGTTCCCCTGATTTCATGTCCACCAATAATTTCGATGATAGTTTAAGCTATCTCAGGGCAGAGATACTCTAATGCTAGAATCCACACTCCCGGCACACCGTCAGGGCATCGCTCTATAACTAGCTTATTATCACATGGAGACTAACAATGCTTCTCTCATAGTACTCTATGTATGGCCACATCGCCAAGCTGGCCGAGGCTGAGAAGGCCGGTATCGAGAAGGCCGGCGGTACCGTCGACGTGTACCAAATCCCCGAGACACTGTCATCGGAGGTTCTGGCAAAGATGCACGCTCCTGGCCAATCCGCCGACATCCCCCTCCTCAACGACCCCTCCGTCCTAGAGGGCTATGACGCCTTTCTGTTCGGTATCCCCACAAGATACGGTACCTTCCCGGCTCAGTGGAAGACGTTTTGGGACAAGACTGGCAAGCAATGGGCCTCGGGTGGCTTCCACGGCAAGATCGCCGGCCTCTTCATCTCCACCGCCAGTCTGGGCGGCGGCCAGGAGTCCACTGCTCTCGGCGCCATGTCCACGCTCGCCCACCACGGTATAATATACGTGCCTTTCGGCTACGCCAAGGCCTTCGGCACGCTGACCGATCTCTCCGAGGTCCACGGCGGTGGTCCCTGGGGCGCGGGCACCTTCGCCGCCGGCGATGGCTCCCGCCAGCCTTCCGCTAAGGAGATTGAGATCGCCACGATCCAGGGCGAGGAGTTCTACAAGACCGTCGCCAAGTTCACTGGTTGACTGCATGGTGGCGAGTCGGCGAAGGCACAGGAGGAGGAACCCGCGGCGACGGCGACGACGACTGGTGGGGCAAAGCAAAAGAAAACAGAGGGACCTTGCGGCTTACCAGCGAAATGCATAATCCAGTAGCAGGCGTTCACAATCAAAATAAAATATAATTACCTTCCAAAGAAGCTGGGATTGGTGCGAACAAGAATATTGATGTCTGCCGTGAAGAACTAGTTGCATTCAATTGTCTTGCGTAGGTAAGAAAAAAACATGCTTACGGGCATGTGTTGCAACTAGTTCAAATTCTCTGCTACGTAGCGGCTCAAGTTGCTGAGGGCCTTTTGTAGGACGTGGGTCTCACTCACATATCCAATGCGCACGTAGCCTTGAAATGCATGCCCGTGACCGAAACATCGCCCACCAGGGAGAAACTGTGTAAACATGTTAGCCGGGATATACTAGAGAGCCTAGCAAACGGCACGGGACAACGGGACTGGGATATTGAGGCACGAGAGATTTCAATACACACCATGACTTTGGTCTTATCCAGGACATCCTTGCAGAAAGCCTCGTCGTCAACGGGCTGGCCATCCTTAGTGGAAAATCGGACGAATGCCGTCGTGCCGGCCGTCGGCTTTACCCACGAGCAGGTGTCGGGGTGGTCTTGGATGAACTTCTCGAGCAGCGCCAGGTTTGTGCGTGCGAGAGCTATGTTCCGTGCTAATAGCGCCGGCCGCACGTCCGCGCCCAGCGCAAAGCGCGCTACCTGGTCGTCGAGCTGCGAGACGCTGATGGTCGTGTAGTCGCGCGCCACGGCGAGCTGCTCGATGATGCCTTTGTCGCGCGACGCCGCCCACCCCACGCGGATGCCGGCCAGGGCCCACGCCTTGGACATGGAGGATGTCACGATGGCTTTCTGGTAGCCCAGCGAGAGCACCGATGGCGGGATCTCGGACTCGGCGAGCCCGTGGAAGAGGGGCCGGTACACCTGTTTTTGAGAATCCGGGGTTAGTAATAGAAGAGTCCTAGGTGGGGTCGCCCAGACATGTCAAAAGGGGAACGCGGGAGGCGGGTATGCTGACCTCATCCGAGAAAACGATTATGTCGTGCCTGCGAGCTACCTTAATGATTTCCGCTAGCACGGCCTTGGGAGTCGTGGCGCCGGTTGGGTTGTTGGGGTTGTTGATCACGATCATCTAGCGGGGGAACGTCAGGGATGATGGCTCTTTTCGAAGTCAGGGCGCGAAAACCACACCTTTGTGTTACTCTTGATCAGCTTCTCGAGCTCGGCGACGTCGGGCACATAGTGATCTTCGGCCCTCAACTTCCACAGCGACACCTCGGCTCCGAGCGTCTCCGGAATGGTGTATAGCTGCTGGTATGTGGGGAACACGCACACCACATGATCGCCAGGCCCGACGAGCGTGTAGAATACGAGATGGTTCGCCGCGATGGCGCCCTGTGTTACGATGATGTCTTCCTGTGTTACCCCACCGGCATCGCTGCCGCCGTCTGGATATAAAGCGGCGATGTTCCGCCGCAGCCCGTCGGACCCCCTGATCGCGCCGTACGTCATCGGCTTCGAGAAGTCGATGATGGATGGCGGTGCCGGGCCGGCGCTGTGGAATTCACACAGCTGGGACACGGAGATCGAGGCCGCGCACGTTTCGGCGATGTTTAATACCCCCGGCGTGTTCTCGTATGCGTCCATCCATTGCTCAACCTCGAAGGCGGGTATTTTTACCATGGCTGCTACTCGCTGCTATATTGATCTGGAGATGAGTCACTTTCCCCTGCTATTCCTGGCTTTCGATACCCTTTTTAAAGATAATTCTTGTGCTAGAGAGAATTGATTTCCTGCATGTTCACTAGATGCTTGTATTTATAAATGGCGATGTGATGTTGAGATCTCGCTCCGGTGACATCCTATTGACACGCAAAGGGCGCGAGAGGATGCGCGGGGTATTGGGCTCAATAGGCATGAGCCGGAACCTCTTCAACTGTCTTAGCTCGTCTTGGTTGCTCATCATAGCGGGGCTCTTGTAGACACGGGGGATGAAATAGATAGAGGAAATCGTTCAATGCTAGTTTAAACCAGTATTCACTGAGTTCTTGTTACAGGGAGTGGATGAGAGCAGGATGTGTATTCACTCCGAAATAGGGAGTTAGTCGCGTAGTAGGGATTTCACGGTTTGGGGGACTAGGATGAGTGATGACATCTCCTCTGCAGGTGCCCTATCGATCAAACTCATCCCTTGGTTGCTTTTTGCTATGGACTGAGTGCGAGACCGGATATTTTCTTCCGGGAAGGATTCGCAACGGGAAGTTGGCCTTACGTCGGGGAACCGCTGTAGTGTAGTGTAATGATTAATGTTCCCCATTAGTCCAGAACCCGGCCTTTACACGTGCTCATCCGGTTTCCCTCCACCTTGATCCGACAATGATAGGATTCTCGAGGTTAGATAACTAGTTGCCTAAACCGGCAGTCCTCACTTCTCTTCCCTTATCGAACGATTCGCCCACAGAACCAGCCAAGAACGAACCGCAGGTCGCTTCTTGATGGCGTGCTCTGCTCGAAACCCTCCACGCACGCAGCCGTCCAAACTGATCAGCTGATAGGTACATTAGCAGCGTATCAAGACTAATATGATCGTCTTTTCTTGCCCATTCATGCCTCCTGGATCAACTTGGCCCTACCAACCTACCCGGATAGTGCACCAGTTCTAGGGGACCATTGCACCTCTGGTGCCCACCCTTGGAGCTAGAACTACCGGCGCTGCCATGGTGCCCGCTGTTCTGGTAGGAATCCCGGCAACCGGGGTTAATACCGCGTAAGCCGTAACCCTGAATGATTTAAGTGCCCAGACTAAGTATGGTACCATGTAAGTTTTGTCAGCTTAACTGGGTCCCTCTTCTCTTGCATCATTTCAGGAATCAACAGTGTAGTCTGGATTATGTCTTCAGGATAGAAGCTTTAGTTCTTCAACTAGGAGTTTGGGTGAGATTTCTCTCGCTCTAGGGGATTTGGTATTAGTAGGTATTCTCTAGTATAAATCTTCGTATAGTGTGTTATTGCAGTTCTGTTGACCCGATGAAGTGCTTTGCAATTCTTCCCTTTCCGCGTAGGGCTCTTACACACAACTAACCCATGTAATCTGTCTAAAGATTTGTATTATGTGCCTATTGGTCAGGGGTGCTTTTACACCTCCCCCCTTACGTAGTAGGTTAGTGCATTATACGGAAGACCAGAAGACATGAAATTTTTCTCATTCAAAAATTGAATTACCTAACCTGCCTACCCGCAGTATAGTGTACCCAGGCAAAATGATACATACAAATGAACACCTAGCGTAAGGCCTAGCACCTTTTCAACAGCTGAATGAGTGAGGATAAGTTATAAATAGAAAGATAAGGGTACTAAACACACCGCTACCCTCATCACTAACTTTGGTTTGGAGGGCATATGTACATGGCATGGTGACTGTTGTTGGCGCATATTGATCCCCTTGCATGAGGAAATCCGGAATCGAAGCTGCAGAAGACCTGACGAGACAATGTCTTTCGTAGGCGGCCGTCCCGACTAATGCTCGTTATTCACGCATCCGATGGATGGTGTGTTTTCCCGTGCTTGAGAAGTCTCTTGGCTCAACAGAAATGTCATCTGGCGGATGCTATAAGACTAATTTCTCTGGGACCCTACAGTCATTCGTGACTAGGGTGGTGTACTGGTGCACTAGTAATCTCTTTGGTACAACCTGTACGAATTTGTCGAGTCCCACCAACTGAGTTCTGCTTGTTTGTTGATACCTTTTTCTATTCTTCTTTCCTTTCTCTCTTTCTCTTCCTACTTGCTACGGCCCAGTTGTAACAGTGAGTGGTACTTCATGATGGGCCGATCGCGTCAGGTAGCCGCCGTTTTTGCGGCTCTTGCGGTCTTGGTAGCCGTTTTCTGGACTCGAGCATCCCCATCGACAAAAGTAGTATCTACCCCCACGATCCAGGGTAAAAACGGGACCGTATTGTTCTTTTCCAACGCCGAGTATGGTCTCAGCAACGTACATCTAGCAACGGCTAGTGCGCTCCTAGAGAAGCACCCGGGTATTGATGTTCATATCGCGTCCTTCCCTCGATCAGCCCCGAAAGTTGCTAAAGTTTCTTCCTTGGCCCGGCGGAGGTTCGAGAGCACTAAAGATATCCACTTCCATGAGCTTCCCGGTCCAGAATATGCGGAAGCACTTTCAGACCGCATGGGAGGTGCTGGGAGGAAGTCTGTTCGCCATCTTCTTCATGCGCCTGGAATAAAGGGTATCGACCACATAATGCGTATTGTCCAGCCTGCAATGTCACCGTGGGATGGAGGCGACCATATTCAAATTTTTAAAAAAGCCACAGAGCTTATCCAAACGATCGATCCCGCACTGGTCGTTTTGGACATTGCGTTTAGGCCAGCGATAGATGCAGCAATGCAGAGTGATCGGTTGTATACCTTCCTCGCTCCTAACGTTTTGAGTGACACCATGTGGGTCGAGCAGCCGTTGGGAAGCATGTTCAGGAAATATCCTCGGTTCGTCCGTGACCCGTTATGAGATCCGAAACTGAGTAGCGACTAATAGGTCACTTCAGTGTTGGCTGCGACTATCCCTCCCCTGTGCCGGTGAGTAATTCCTAGAGTCGGCTTCTTGTTGGGGCGACTTGGAGAGTGTGTGATGCTCCTTTTCAGGAGAAAATCATGTCCCTCACAGTTTTGAGCCACTTGTGCATTAAGTTTGAAAGAGCGATAACTGACCCCAAATATCATAGTGGCGGAAGGTTCCCGAGAACATTTATTTCACGGTGCGCTTCATTTATGGGGTGCTGAGCAGGCCGGATTATAATGGGACCAAGGATCAGCTCGAGGCGTACGGGATTCATGATTCGCTCCGCATCAAACGCCCCGACGACAGGCCATGGATTGCGCAGAATATGCGGGAGGCCAGCATCCCTCTTGACGTAGTCCCCATCAATGTAACTAGTACGGGGCCTATCATCTTCGACGCCGAGCCGGCTATTGAGCAGGACCCGGAATTAGTGGCCTGGCTGTCGAAAGCACCGACGGTGCTCGTGAATCTCGGCAGTCTCTTCGTTTATTCCGAACACCACCTAACAACGATGGCGTTGGCATTAGAAGAAGTCCTCGCCAAGACGGACGTGCAGGTGTTATGGAAGATGGCTAGGGATGAGGATGTGCCTGACAACTACACACTTCCGATTACGAGTATCATAGATGAGGGCCGACTTAAAATCACCAATTGGCTTACCGTCACCCCGGCGTCAATACTGGGCACGGGCCATATCGTGGCTTCTGTCCATCACGGAGGTGCGAACTGCTACAACGAAGCCATTGCGTACGTCGTCACCGCATCCTTCAGGTTTAATGTCTGCTGACTTTTCCCCAGGGCCGGTATCCCTCAGGTTGTTCTCCCCATGTGGCTGGATTGCTATAACTACGCCCAGCTGGCTGAGGATATCGGCGTTGGTGTCTACGCCAATCGAGCGTCGGCACCTGATTGGACTGTGGAGGGTCTGCGAGACAGTTTCCTCAGAGTGCTCGACGACAGAGAGGAAGGCCGCCGAATGAGAGAGAAGGCTAAACGACTGGGCGACATCGCTCGAGAGGAGCCGGGACGATATGTGGCTGCTAGGGAGATTGCACGCCTAGCAGGATCAGGGCATGCGTGAAAGGGTTGAAGATCCGTTCCCAGCTATAGAATGTTGGTTGCTTATATAATCGTCGACGCATGGAGGCTCTTTGTCACTGATTTCGTCAATTGGTACGGGGTGTCGCGGGAGTTGTGTCTAGGGTCAGGAGGGACTGCCGGAAATGGTGATGGGTAGAATATCCCACATGGTGATCATTCGGAGCATGGAAGTCCACTCTCGATACCCCGGAGTATATGTCTCGCATGGAGACGCCTGTCTTGGTTAGGGTTTGGGTAGAATGGGTAGTTTAGATTGGTTACAAGGTTAGAGTGTGTTACAAGCTACTTGGATGTACTTGAGATTGGCCCCTTATATATTATTCAGCCAGGCTAGGGTTCGAGGTCAAGAAGACGCTCGATTGCCCGGTCACAAATATTGCCTTTTTGCGACAATCTGACCTGTCGAAAACTTATCGACCTCTTATTAACCTTAATATTCTGGGTGGCCTGTACTCCTGATTCTAGACACCTGCACGAGTGTATTTATTAAGAGGCCTATATACGCTACTTGTTCTTCCTTTAACTTTTATTTTTGTTGCTTTTTATAGTTATAGTCACAGTGCCTAGGGTAGAATTCACTCATCAGTATAGTACACACGAATTTGACGCTCTCCAGCTTGTGTTGAATTGGCAATGGCTGCTACTGGATCTGATATCACGAGGAATACCGGGAACACTCAAGGATATCAATGGGTGGCCCCGAATTCATAATAGCGTGAGATGGGATGTCCGTTCGTCCGGTCACTGGTCGTCTGGTATTTAACGGGTGAATAGTCTTCCAAAACACAGCTATACACTTCGATGAATAAGGAGCTAGGCACTAGCATGACGTAACATGATGAGGGAGAGTCATTCATTGGGAAGTATAACGAGGCTACCTAAGCAGGGGGAAATCAAGGAACTTTAAATATACAGAAGCGACTAGCACAGTTTTGTCCAATGTCTCAGCCCGCCTGCTCATTTGTAGTCCCTCAACACAAATGGCGATGTATAGCTGTAATATGAACTCGTATCGTTACTCGGGATCCTAATGATTTTCTCATATGTAATCTGTACCAATAGGATAAGGGCTATTTTTGACCTCATTTAAGATTGTCTAGATCTACGATGAGCTCTTGAAGGTTGTCCAAGATACCTGAATATTTCTTTTTATCCTCTAATCTGTTACACGCACTAGCCTCTTTCAATAGTCCTGCGTGGAAACATTCGATGTCTTGGTTTTGGAATCTAGCTAATCCAGCCCTTACTTACCTAGTATAAGACATACCTAGCTACAATATTGACTGAAATGGGAAAGGTAGATCTGCAATTGAAGATCCTGACTGCCTACATTCGTTGCGTGTGGACAAGCTAGAATCCTAGGGCCATTTCCGGAGGCTATTCAGAAGAATACATCTCGGCATAATCCAAGTCTTGCCTAACTAGCCCTTGTTATATAATCGTGTATCCTTTAGCTCGATTGTGTCGTGCAACGATGGGAATAAAATATTCGTTGACGAATTGAGATTAGTGAGCAAGCTCATGTCTTCTAGATACCTACTTGAGTACTTACCTTACCCAAATTATGTGTGGCTTCATGCGTGAGGATTCTTACACTAAGACACGAAATATTCAATCGTCATCACCTCTAAATCGAAGATTATGGTACTTGTAAATCAAGAATACTCTATGCAATAGTGCGTGTAAAAGAAGAAGGCACTGTATGTGAGGATTTTGTATGGACGGTTACACGGTAATTCACAGTCAAGTTCTGCTGAGTTGACACTGTATTTACCCCAGGCATCTGTATGCGCGCGCGAGCGGGATGGGGCTGTGCTTTTAGGTCTCGTCATGTGTTTCCCCAGTTGCTGCTACCCAGGACCTGTCTACGTAGGTTCTGCCTAGGTAGGTTAGGTAGTAACCCGCCAAGCCTACTATCAAGCTCGCTCTCAGCTCTCTCTTGGATTCGGGAGCCTTCAACCACCTTCCTATCTACCTCTCCCAGACCTCTCCCATACATCTTCCATATCTGGTTCACTATACTTACCGCCTTCTGCCATCATTTATCTCTACGGACCTGGGACCTGGGAGGCTTTTGTTGTCATGAACTTCTTCGTTCTCGGCCTTGATCTTTGATTCATCAAGTACCGCCCTCCCATTACACTACATGCTCTTTCTTGTGTTCTAAATAGAGAACCTAGAATACCCGATCCTGGCGCAGTCTACCACCCTCACAGACAGTAACCCGTAGGGTCATCCTCCCGATATTTGTCTACTATCAGACCGCTGTACGGATTTCAATAATCATCTGATGTGGTAGCCTAACGCTGCCACCGCCAACCATTTCCGGTTGTTGTTATTTCCAAGTTCGCGATCCTCGACCTATAACCTGATCTCGGAGGGCTCCGATCTAAATGACCATACAACCAACCATACAACCCTATAATCTGACGACTTAACGGCCCGACAAAGGAGTGAACGTCCCATTTCCGTCTGGTCTTGAGTCTCAACATTCTTCGACATGTTGCCGTCCAACATGCGGCTCGCCGCCCTCGCTGCCGTCTCTCTATCATCTGTGGTTGCTGCACAGAAGAACTATACCCAGGTCGACATGATGAGGGCGCAGCTAGCTCTTATGGACGATCGACCGAGTGATTGTCCCCCATGGTAAGGTTACTACCATACTCTCTGTTTACAGTGACACCTTGCGACTTGGGGTTTCTGGGGACTAACATCGTTGCGTGCGCCACAATAGTTTTAATTGCCTCCTACCGGCTTACGAATGCGGCCAATTTGCCGGTTGCAATGAATATAACGGACAATGCGATTGCCCTGCTGGGTTTGGAGGAGATGACTGCCTGCAACCAAGTGAGACTACTTCCAAACGAATGCGCCCTACCAACGTTGACCTGAGACTGACAAATGAATAGCATGCGGCTCTTTGGCACGAGGTAGAGACCGACCCATAAGGTCTGGCGACACTTGCGACTGCGATGACGGCTGGACAGGTATTAACTGCAATGTCTGTACCGAAGACAAGGCCTGTAATGCCTTGATGGAGACTGAAGAGGATGGCGTGTGCTACCAGAACGGCGAGGTCGTCAAGAATAATTATCAAATGTGCGGTGTAACCAATGAGAAGATTCTATCCATGCTGGATGGTAAGATTCCCCAGGCTACGTTCACCTGCGATAAGCAAACGGGCTTCTGTGACTTTCAATGTAAGTAACCCCCCCTGTCCTGTTGTTTGGCCTATCCACTGGCCGAACTGAACTAACATCGACGCTCTAGTCTGGGTCGACCGTGTCGAGTCTTTCTATTGCCACCTGGGGAACTGCGAGTCCAGCGCGACATTCACGTCCGACCAGAATAGCACTCATTATAAATGCCCCGATGTCAAGTGTGGCTGTATCAAGGATCGCTTCCTCTGCGGCCTTGAAGGTTCTATCGATTTGACTGATTTCCTGAGAGAAGCTGTCGAAGGCCCAGCCACATTCCAGTGTCTGCAGCAAGGCGGCGGCGTGAACGAATGCAAGTTCAAGGAGCCGCAGTTGGACTGGATGGTGCAGAGCATATTTGGTGACGAAAGTATCCAACTTGACTGCCGATCTGGTGAATGTCTCTACCACACGGAAGTGCCCGGATACCAACGGCCTGTCAAGACTATCAATACCCCTCTAATTGCTGGTGTTATTGCTGGCTGTTCCCTGTTTGTTGTGGCTGTTATTTTAGTGACCTGGTATCTTTCCCGCCGCCAGTACAAGTATGGAGCTATCCATCTAGACGATTCCGATGACGAGTCAACCAAACTTATGACGGATCATAAGCCGGCCACGTTGTATTTCGAGAATGTCAGTTACGGTCTCAATGGAAAGGCTATTCTCAGCGACATTCGCGGAATCGCTCATCCTGGAGAAATTACTGCTATCATGGGCGCTTCCGGCGCAGGGAAGACAAGTTTCTTGGATATTCTTGCTCGCAAGAACAAACGAGGCCATTTCTCCGGGGATTTCTATGTCAATGGCGAAAAAGTTAGCGATACCGACTTTAAGAGCGTTGTGGGATTTGTCGATCAGGAGGATACAATGCTGCCTACTCTCACAGTTCACGAGACCATCTTGACAAGCGCTCTTCTCCGGCTTCCTCGACATATGGGCCGCGCAGCCAAAGAACAACGGGTATATGAAGTTGAGAAACAACTTGGTATTTACCATATCCGGGACTCGTTAATCGGGTCCGAAGAAGGTAAAGGACGCGGCATTTCGGGTGGAGAAAAGCGCCGCGTAGGCATCGCCTGTGAACTCGTTACAAGTCCATCGATTCTCTTCCTCGACGAGCCGACGAGCGGTCTTGATGCCTATAACGCGTACAACGTGATCGAATGTTTGGTGACTCTGGCAAAATCATACAAACGCACTGTCATCTTCACCATTCATCAACCGCGATCTAATATTGTTGCCTTGTTTGATCGTCTTATTCTCCTAGCTCAAGGCAAGACTGTCTTCTCAGGGCCCTTTTCGCGATGTCAGGAGTATTTCGACGAAGTCGGTTACACATGTCCACCCGGATTCAACATTGCCGATTATCTTGTTGATCTGACTATGCATGCTAGCAACGCAGGGACCTTTGACGATGGAAGCTTACTGAACGATACCGCAAGTAGCGTCGGTCCAAGCAGCACACAAGCTGTAAAGTCGGTAGCTAGCATTTCTGGTAATAGCACTGCTGAGGAAAGCTCTATCGCTGAGCCATCCTCGAGTCGACCCAAGAACAAACGCAAAAACTCTGTCAGAGCACGTCAAGAACGAGAACTCTTCACCCGGCGCAAGAATACTGCCGACACAGCAGCATCGTCTGATGTTGAAGAAGAGGCCGGAGCATACAAGCTTCACAAGCAGCCTGCTGGTGTTGTTCCACCCCAGATCATTGTTGAAGATGTTCATGACCTCCCTCCTGCAGCCGGGTCTAATCTAGATGCTCTCGTCCAGTCATTCGCTGAATCTGATATTGCGGGGGACATACACGATGAGATCCAACAGGCTTTGGCCACTGCGATCGAGGCGAATGGGCGAAATGGTCTTGTTATTGGAAATGGCAACGGTAGTGCAATCGGTCGTGGCTATGCTCGTGTTGGTTATCTTCGACAGTTCATCATCCTATCACAAAGGACCTGGAGGAATCTCTATCGAAATCCACTGCTAATGCTCACCCATTACGCCATTGCCATCGTGCTGGCGGTTCTCTCTGGCTATCTCTTCTACGGCTTGACGGACGATATACCTGGGTTCCAGAATCGACTTGGGCTCTTCTTCTTCCTTCTCGCTCTCTTCGGATTCAGCACGCTCACTAGCTTGAATGTGTTTGCTTCAGAACGGCTCTTGTTTGTTCGCGAGCGAGCTAACGGATACTATTCCCCCATCACATACTTCGTCGCTAAGGTCGTCTTTGATATAGTCCCTCTGAGAATCATCCCCCCGATTCTTATGGGTGCCATCATCTACCCTATGACTGGCTTGATACCAGATGCGCCGCACTTTTTCACCTTCATGTTGACCTTGGTTCTCTTTAACCTCGCAGCTGCTGCCATTTGCTTTTTTATTGGCATTGTCTGCAAAGACGGCGGCGTCGCCAATCTAATCGGCAGCCTAGTCATGCTGTTTTCTCTCCTATTCGCAGGCCTGTTATTGAACCATAATAAAATTCCCGATGCGGCATTGTGGCTACAGTCTCTATCCATATTCCACTATGGCTTCGAAGCACTCATCGTCAACGAGGTCGTTAAGTTAACACTAGTGGACAAAAAATATGGACTAGACATCACGGTGCCGGGCGCCGCAATTTTGAGTTCTTTTGGTTTCGACAACGGGGCAAAATGGATGGACATCATTAACCTCGGCATTTTTGCTGCCATTTTTGTAGTTTTGGCTTACGCCGCGATGCACTTCCTGCTAGTAGAGAGGAGGTAGAGTAAGATGGGTTGGATACGACAAATTTATGTTGTATGTATATCATAGATGTCGATTTAGATGCCGATGCTCTGCTAGCTTTCGATGGGTATAACCATCTGCTGGGCGCAGCAGAGCATGATCTCTTTTCATAAATGCATACAGAAGGTCACAGGTGGCGTTGCGGGCGTTAAGATATCGTTCTCAACTTTTTTCAAAATATAATTTTTTTTCCAATCATAATTGTCATATACATATAGTACATATTTGTAGTAGTTGGTATGATGGCGCCATTTATACCGGATGAGCATCACCTAGACAATTGTTGTCCCCCTTCCTACGAGGGACATCATTACTAGTGAGCCAACCTAATTTGCTTCGTCTTGAAAGCTAGGTTTTGATTGTGATGTAACACATTGCAATAGGTGCAGCGACAGCTGTATGTGAAAGACACTAAGCTGAAGGCTGGTCCATCTTGCCGCCGGTCAACTCTTCAGCCACCTTCTTCTGTCTCCAAAGTGTACGTGTTGCTTCTGAGGTCATGTCAAGTACTAGGCTGTCGCTCTTGCGCTCAAGCTCCTTCAACATGCTAGCCACGGCAGGGGGCTGGCCCTTGACGTCCCAGATATTGCTAATGCGGAAGCCCACATTGCTCGCACCCATCTTGTTGAAATGGTCATCGGCGAACTCGAGGTTCACGGCAGCCTCGAGCTCGGCCTCGCTCACGATGAAGGACCGGGCGTTCATGTACAGCGCCTGGATGGCGTCGCGCCGCGCCTCGCTCTTATCGGCGGCGATGGCGGCGGTACGCTCGGCGGAGGCAATGGCGTGCTCCATACGAAGCGGGTCGAGGGCCACCGCCGTCTTCAAGGTCTCTGCGTTGATGGTTCCGCGGGTCAGACGCTCGTCCTCTCGCTCGGGGGCCATGGCGGCTGCCTTATTGGCGGCTAATTTTGCGGTCCGGACGGCCAGGCGCTTCGAGTCGAAGCGCTGCTTCCGCGTCCACAGATCCCGCACACCGGCGCGCATGTTCTCGCGGCGGCTCGCCGCCATCTTCCGCCGCCATGCCTGGATCTCGGACGTGGGCTCCGCCTGGGACTTCGCGTTGCTGGGCTCGGGGGCGGCGCGCTCTAGCCACGAGTCCGTGGGCTTCTGGTGGCTGTCGCGGTGGGCGAAGATGCGGCGGGGCACGGGGATGAAACCCTTTACACGCTTGAGTTCGCGCTTGGCTTCGATGGACTGGTCTTGTGGCGGGTTCGGCACGTTGATGAATAAGGGCGATTCAGGCGGGATCTGTTGCGACAGGGCGCTAGAGGTTGAGGAGAAGAGCCTTGTGAGTGCTGGGGCTGTGCATTGTGATACTGCGCTGCCTGTCGCTATGCCTCGTGGCAGGAGAGCGGCCCGTGGGAGCAAGGAGGCCATGGTGGTAGTAGTGTGCTCTCCTCGAGGTACTAAAGCACCGAAGTTCTGTGAAGCCGTGTGGGCTGGTCGTAGTGATGGTTGTGCTAAGTATCGCAAGTCGAAGATCTGAGGTGGCCTCGATGCTAACCCCCCCTCCGTCGCAATATGGGTGAACTTGTGTCGTCGCTGGCGCTAATGCCGAATATTGACAATGGCGGTGCCGATTGAAGCCCAGGTCCGACCTTTTTTCTGCCTTCACAATTGAAGCTGCTGGGGTCCATCTAGACCCACTCTTTTTCCCATGTAGCAAAAGCGGTGAAGATTTGGGACCCGGCAGAATCTGAAAAGATGTAAGGTGGGGCTGAAGCCGAATAAAACTTCTTAGCTACCCAGATTCCGTTTTTCTTCCACTTGCTTCACCAGCCAGCCAGCCAAATTTCTCTGGTCTCAACCAACACATCCCAACCCAACTTAAACCTCTCCCTCCTTCTTCATTCACCGCAGTCATGGGTACTGGGAAGAAGGAACGGAACCGTCTCTCCCGAGAGGGAAAGACTGGTAGCATGGACAATGTTAAGATCAAGGGCGAAAACTTCTATAGGTAAGGTAGGACCATGTTACTGTAGCGGCGTGTTTTTCCCTTGCGCCTGTATAGCGGCACCAGCGCTAATAGGATACCACAGGGATGCGAAGAAGATCAGGGCCCTCAATATCAGGAAGGATTTAGGGCCTCGCAGAAATGCCGAGGGTACAATTGTCCAGTAAGTTCAAGCTGTGCTTAACGTAATGACTTTGGTTTCTAATTGCGCTGCAGGGCTGCCAAGTACCGTACGTCGCTCACCCGATATCGAGAATGCTTCGGTCCTCCCGATGCATGTTTGCGTGGCCCAAGGTTTACTAATATTGCCTAGAGTCACGAGATGCCCCCGTCGCGCGGATAGAACCAAACCGACGATGGTTTCAGAATACAAGAGTCATCTCGCAGGACAGCCTGTCTCAGTTCCGCGAAGCGATGGCTGAAAAGGCTTCAGACCCTTACTCAGTCCTCCTGAAGTCGAATAAACTTCCAATGACTCTTATCCGGGACGGTTCTGATGTCCCTGGGTTGAAACAGCATCAAGCAAAGATGACGATTGAGACATCTTCTTTTGCCGACACTTTTGGGCCCAATTCCCGCCGCAAACGTGTGAAGCTTGGTGTCAGCTCCCTGGAGGACTTAGCAGAGGACACAGAGAGCAGCATGTCAACATACAAGGACCGCTTAGAACAAGCCAGACTTCTTAGTGGAGCTGGTGAACATAGTGGAGAGGGTGGTGGCGAAGGGGATGATCCCTTGTCGATGGCTATCGAGCCAGTCTTTAATAAGGGGCAGAGCAAGCGCATCTGGAATGAGCTATACAAGGTGAGTTTCTCATCTTGTTACGTTCTAGATCGTGCTTTGTGGCTAATCATTATTCCAGGTACTTGATTCTTCGGATGTAGTTCTTCATGTCTTAGGTATGTGCTCGCATGGCCTTCCTGATTTTTTTTCTCCGCGACAACAATTGCTTACTCGAATGTCAACAGATGCTCGGAATCCTGAAGGCACCAGATGTCGCGCGGTTGAGAAATATATCAAGAAAGAAGCACCGCATAAACATTTGATATTTATCCTAAATAAGGTGGATTTAATACCAACTTCCCAGGCTGTATGTCTCCATCTCTTTTTTCTTGTCCCCTATGTCCCAATGCTCTTGTCAGGATACTTTCTGCATTACTGCCTTTCCCTTGGAAGATATCTGTTACAGCATTGGAAAATCAAATATCAAACTTGCTGTTCTCTTGTCTTCGGACTCGAGAACTGACTGAGTTCCGTTTTGGGACTCTCTCATAAGTTTTGCCGTGTTTCACTTGAGTTGAAGTCTACCTCTACCATTATCAGGTAGCTCGTGGTACACTTCTTAGTTACGATTCATACAAATCATTTCATTCCTCAACGGTCCATATACTTTATTACAGATCAGAACTGGTTAACTGACTCTGTTAGGCTGCATGGGTACGCCACTTATCCAAAGAAGTTCCGACACTGTGAGTCAATTCCCCTGACTTTTGACGATATATGCAACTACATGCTGACCAGAACAGAGCTTTCCACTCTTCCATAACGAATTCCTTCGGAAAGGGTCAGCTCATCTCGCTTCTGCGCCAATTTTCATCTCTACATAAGGACAGAAAGCAGATCAGTTGTGGATTGATTGGATATCCTAACGTGGGCAAGTCTAGCCTAATCAACACTTTAAAGGCTAAAAAGGTCGCCACTGTCGCGCCAGTGCCGGGCGAGACGAAAGTCTGGCAGTTTATAACGGTAATGAGCCCTTGTATAGTTTTTGAGGTTAAATCACTAACGGTTTAATAATAGTTGATGAAAAGGATTTATCTCATCGACTGTCCTGGTATCGTACCTCCTGATTCGAGCGATACACCCACCGATATCTTGCTTCGCGGGGTAGTACGGATTGAAAAAGTTGATAATCCAGAACAATATATCCAACCGATGATGGAGAAGGTTAAGCGACATCATCTAGAACGGACATATGAGATCACAAATTGGGAAACTCCACATGAATTCTTAGAACTCCTCGGCCGAAAGGGGGGGAGGTTGCTAAAGGCCGGCGAAGTGGACCTGGATGGTGTTGCAAAAATGGTTTTAACTGATTTCATGCGAGGGAAGATCCCTTGGTTTACCCCAGCACCGAAGGCTGAGGGTGAGGATGAAACCGATGTTATCGAGGGCCGCCAAGGTCGGTTGGGTGAAATGCCTAAGAAGCGCAAAAGAGATGACGATGATGTTTCCTCAGCCCCAACCCCCTCGGCAAAGCCAACAGACACGAATGATGTCGAAGAGGACGATGATGAAAACGAAGATGACGAAGAATTCGGAGGTTTTAGCGAGGACGAGAAACCCCTTGGTGCAAGTGAGGACGGTGCAGAAGAAGCGGCGAGTGGAGACTCAGACGATATGATACCCCTTGAAGAGTTGAGTGATTCAGACGATAGTTCTAGCGATGGTAAAGAACATGGTTGAAATACCAATTTTGTAGGTTGTTGGTAGTAGCAAACAAATGTGAGCGCACCGATTACTTACATCTTGACCTTTTATCTATGTATAATTTATTCCTTGATGATGATGAACGTCGAGACATTCGACATCTTACCTAATTAACTATCTAGGTAGAGAAGCGCCATCGCGGTGCTTACCTAGGTATCTATGTGGATATCGGCATGACTCCTAAGTCTTAAGGCACACCCTTGAAATGGTGCAGTTTGCTCTTACTCGATTATAAATGATCTAGGCCCAGAACCGCGCGGTATGCATCATCGCCAGTACGACGCGGCGGTACGGAAGGTACATAGATGAAGGGGAAAGCACTAAACAAGACAGCATGACCCGGAAATATGGTCGTTCACACGGCATAATATCGTCCCCTCATGCTTTCACCCTCGCACTCGTATTATCCCCCATCTAATCCTGGCTACGAGAATACGTCGAGACTCGTATTACCCACAATCCGGTTTTTGGCTTCGTGTTTCTTGGAAGACTCTTTGGGCCCGTCATCATCATTTTGCTTCTTTTCAGGCCTCGCCAGTTCCACAAGTGCCTTTGTGCTATCACGCTAGTCATGCTCATACCATTCCTGTCTGTCTTCTGGCTGCAATCTTTAAGCGCCGTCGATGCCCACGCCACGCGTGACAATGTCGGCTGCGGCTTTCACTTGTCGTGCTCGGGCGCCTTCAACGGGTCCATTGGCGAGAAAAGCAGCGGCCAGGCTCGAGCTAGCAGTGACGTGTCACCGAGCCTATTTACGTGGTTCGGCGATGCATTTGCTGATCAGCAGGGCAGTGGATGCTGGTGGACTCGTAAGTCAATTGCGATGTTTAGCCCTCGCCCAAGCAGCCTGTCTGGTTTTTCGCCTTCGTGAGCTGAAAGGTGCGTCATGACAGCTCCTACGTTCACACTCCAGTGCGACAAGAACCAACAACCCGACCACGGCTTCCAGATTGGGTGTAATGGCGATGTGTCTTTCAATGGCCAGTCTGTCTTTTACGAGTGCCCGACGGGAGAAGGCGATGAGGTCAACATCTACCTCCGTCCGAATGGGGGCCAATGCCATGAAATTACGATTCACGCCGACAACTGCGCGCCTTCTACTTGTCCGGGGGGTGGCATAGGTCCAGGCGGCGGCGGTGGAGGAGCTGGTCCGTCTCCCGTAGCGACGAGCTCACCGACATCTTCCAGGCCAACGACACCTCCTACTCCGACTACGCTATCTAGTTCGACCACACCGTCCGCGCCGGCGAGTTCTCCAACATCCACATCTTCGACTTCGCAAGGACCACCCATCCCATCACCTTTCACGATTAGCGAGCAGACTACAAGAACAAGAATAACAAGTACGTCGACGGTCACAACCACGCAGCCCGCGGCTACATCGAGCAACTGCGTCGAGATAGGCCCGGATAGGATCATCCTCACCGACCTCGGCAACCCGGACACGGCATACGGGGCCAACGACGCCCAGCACATCCAGGTATCGCCGAACGCATCATCGATCTTCAACTTCCGGTTTGACGACGCGGATTTCGGCAAGACATGTGAGATCATGTTTCGCATCGGGCGCGGACGGCCGTTCAACCTGACGGGCACGGGTCTCGTCGAGTTTGCGGCGCTCGAAGGCTGGGCGGACGCCAACACGACCTATAACTCGATGCCTCGCGTCATCGAGAGCATAGACAACACCGTGCTGTCTGAGGGCCTGGAGCACGGCTTCGGCTCATTTCCGTGTCCCGGCTCGATGGCTCGGTCCGGCATCCTCTTGAGTGAGGGCCCCCTAGCGGACACGTGTTTTGATTGCATGCAGGGGGAGGGCATTGGGATGTTCTTGAGGAAATGCTAGCGGTAGGGACATCATGTTGATGCGAAGTGGGTTCCCTTTGGTGACATTTTATTTGGTTGTGGAACGGGAAAGGATATTTACCTTGGGGTTGCCTCGTTGATTTTTACTTGTTTTGGAGCCTTGTTATTTTGTTTTTTTTTCGGAGGCTTTTATGCGGTCCTGGCATGATATGACATGATACACGGTCTTTCTCCCGTTACGTTATTGGGATTCGGATATTTTCCCCTGAGGCAGGCCTTTTTGGACCATGTAGCGATACGTTAGATATAGCTGGCTTATTAATGTGGGTAGATTAGCGATTCTTTGCCACTGTTTTGTTACAACGTTAGAATTGATAGAGGCTCTGCCCTGTCGGGTGGGTAGATATCGAATCTTTCCTTCTTGATTGGTGGTCCTCTGTTGGCCTGGAGGGCTTGGGTTACCTAGTAGCTAGAGTACGCAAACTTAGGACTTTGAAGTGTCTTAGATAAATAGCAGATACAAGGTGGTAGTTTATTAAGGAGGAGAGTAAAGGGCAATGAAGTAACGTTGACTGCTTGAATAACTGGGTTTATGCTAAACAAATGCTATTCACCACATACACATCAAAGTCCTAGCGGGTTTTCACGTGGGACAGTTATTGAAATATTAGAAGATAAAAGGAGTCGTGTAGTACTCTCCTTTGGTACGACTTATGCTATATAAGCTGATGTTGACTAGATGAGGCAACCTTCCTCTTTCTATACTGTGAGGTCCCGATATTCCTAATATGGCATAACAAAGCGAAGGGGTTCTAGGCATGAACTAAATGTTCGAAGTAAGGATTCGGGGGCCATGTGGCTCGCAAACAGAGCGGTCTTAAAAATAGAGCGCCGAGCTGAATGTTGGTTCATGAGGGAATCGTCTAAGCCGCGATGACACTTTTTTTTCTCCACCTCCACTTCTAACAACACTTTCTCTCCGAGGCAAGCTTGCGGCGCGGAAAGGATCAATACTATGAGAGTATACCAAATCGACTTGCCTATGTTTATAATTCGAGGTTGTTTTTAGGTAATGGTGCAATGATTAGGTTAAGCTCTACTTACTGTATTGAGAGGCGCCCCCGGTATTAGCGCGCTTCAGCGGGACGTGGGTATCCGGGGTTAAGCACTGGTCTTGCATGGTTCATGCTCGGCCCGCACCGGGAACTGCGGTCTCGCGGTTTCATTTCGTCGAATGTAATCGATATTCAATATCTAGCTATATACGGTGTATTATTACACTTGCAACCTATTACCCCTGTGGTGTCGTGCGTTGTCGGCAGCTGGGGTTTTGCTGACTATCCGGGTCCTGGGGAGCGAGTGCCGGATCGAGGTTGATGTAACTTGAGGATGGAAATGCCGTGCTAAAACCTCGATGAGCTTATCAGGCCGTCGCCCACATTTGAGACCACCCAGGGTAACGCTGTTGAGTCAAATATTGCTGTTGCGACATCCTTTAGATATCATATCACCACGAGCAACTACGGCCGGGCCTACGGACGTAACTGAGCAAGTTAAGGGGTTACGTGGAGATTACACACTATCCATGTGTGTGGCCAGTTTTGTAGTTGTCTAGATAGGTTATCTATATTAATGGACCGGTGATGTTGAATAGAATGGTAACGTTGCACGGCTACATTTGAGTATGAACACATCGAGATGCTACGATATGGGTTAGAGTATAGCTCGCATTTGCTTACCATGAGGGGGTTCATCGGCCCTATGCCATCCCCCTTCATGTGCGCTGGGCGAGATTAGGACTATTAGATAGATAGGGAGTCCATTTATGGCAGGGTAGGGACTGGTGTTGGTAGTACAGACAGATTTGTTCGTGCAAGGCTAGTGGCAATCACTTCGACGATGGTTGCATCAAACATTGAAGCTGTGTCTAGGGTCCTTGCTCATATGATCGGCAAACCAGAGACAAAATAAGGTTTAATTCCCTGTTGGTAGGTTCTATATCACTTTCACCTCTGGGGTAATAGCCTGCTCCGACGTTGACGTGCATGGCCACTTGACTGCACCCAGTGCTTCTAGTTATCTAAACATCTGTCACCAGGACGAGTGCAAGACAACATTCATCCACAAGGTTGCAACGGTCTAGCTATAGCTACCATACTTGGGTATTAGAGCCCCAGTTCCATGCTTGGGGTCCATCTTGGGAGGTGTCGTTAAATCCTCCTATTCGTCCAGTCCGACCCCCTATTCCGGAACAGGAAGCTGGGGATGCAAGGGGTTATCGCAGCACACGCAGACGCATCTCACACGCATCGCACACGCATGGTCTTTTGGGCTAATGACGACTCGTTTATCTCCAAAGGGTTAATAATGCCGGCACTACATTTGCTGGGACAAGATGTAACAATCGCCAGCAACGTGGGAATAGTGAGGGAAGCGAGAAAGTGTCTGAAACTCAAGAGACAATGTCTCTTCTGCGCCTTGGCATATCCTGCTTTGCAGACGCCCAGGCGCATGGCTGTGTGCTAAAGGATTCGTCTTGTCAGACATCGGGTCTTATTATTAGAGTATCATTTGCATATTAGAGCCTCCTTACCAAATCTTACAATAACGCCCCGCTCAATCCAGTTTCCGATCCGGTTGTAGAATCGGCTATTTGTATCTCGTAGAGACTCCTTCGCGCACCGATCCGGAAGCTCGCTGGCAACTGACGGCCGCCGATCACTGTCTTGGCTCTTAGGTTCGTCCGAACTAAGCGGATGCGACTTTCTCGAGGTAGCCCACTATCAATGTTCCTTCACAAGCCTCACTGACAGAACCGAACCCTTGGTGCCTGTCGATCCCGTCCCCATTAGGCACGGGTTAATCTCGACTGCGATTCGTCTGTGGCTAATCACCTGCTTGTATCATCCAATTGCCGCCCCTCGGCATGCAGCTATCGTGACTACCACCAAGACAGGCTTTCGCGGTAGGATGACCAACGCCAGGATGAGAGCATGCTCTTGCAACAAGCCCTAATCCTAGGTGCTGCTATTCCAGATCGGTTGTTTCTTGGAGGAATGAATCTCACCCCAACTGTAGCCTTGCGCACGCCGTTGGCTTCAAGGACGGTGCCACTTAGCCATGCCGCATTATCGACTACGGGCCCGCCGCCGCAGGTAGCACGCGCGCGATGGGCCCGTCATCTCATGGTCGGTAAGGCATACCTGGTGATTGAGTAACGTTGATCCTGAGATGATAGCATTGCTGTCAGCGAACTATCAGATGTGGTATATAATGGGAGGCGCCCTCGCAATCTTGTAATGAGTTGGAAGTATCACGACATCCATACTTGGACATTCCATCAGCTCAGGCAGCTTTAGCTCCAACACTCCTTTTTCTTCTATAGTTATAGCTCGGGCAGCTCAAGCTTGTCTCTCCTTCAATACAATGGCTCCCTCTCTACCAAGCCTGGCTTCGATTGCCAGCGTCCTAGCCCTCGCCCCATCCGCCCTCGCTGGATTCACTGCTTCGGCAACAGATAACATCTCCGTGTACTGGGGTAAGAAGAATAGATCAAAATTAACTACTACCTGTGGTGTGCGACTAACATGATCAATGTAGGCCAGAACTCCGCTGGCGGCGCCAGCACTCAGGGTAGACTTAAGGAATACTGCACTGGTATGAAAATTACTATATATCATCACATCTACGTGGAGGGTCGCTAACTCACCATTTAACAGACAATGGAATCAACGTGAGATGGTAACTGTCGATCGTAAGCAAACGGAGTGCCCTAACATGGTGAAATAGGTCATCAACGTCTCGTTCCTCATATCCATCAGAACTCCGGCCGTGAACTTCGCTAGCGCTAGTGACAAATGTACCGCTATCGCCGGTACTTCTTTATTAAGCTGCCCCGAGATTGAGTATGCTGCCTTCTAACCGAGCTCTGAGTATCATTACCGGGCTTCAATTAACGTGAATCCAATAGGGAGGATATCAAGTACTGCCAAAGCCAGGGAAAGACCATTCTGTTGTCGATCGGCGGTGCGACTTACACCGAAGGCGGGTTCAGCGATTCGGCATCCGCGACCGCCGCAGCCAAGACCGTCTGGGACCTATTCGGCTCGAACACGAATGCCGCCAACCGACCCTTCGGCTCTGCCGTCGTGGACGGTTTCGACTTCGATTTCGAGTCCGGCACCCAGAACTTCGTGCCCTTCGCCTCGGAGTTGCGCTCGCTCATGGACGCCGACTCGAGCAAGACTTACTACCTCTCGGCGGCGCCTCAGTGCGTGTACCCTGACGCCGCCATGAACGACATGCTCAACGGTGCTATCGCTTTCGACTGGATCAACATCCAGTTCTACAACAACTGGTGCGGCGTTGTCAACTTCGCCAACCCCAACGCGTGGAACTTCAACGTCTGGGACGACTGGGCGCACAACACCAGCAAGAACCCTAACGTTAAGGTCCTGATCGGCGTGCCCGCCAACACGGGTGCTGGCGGCGGCTACGTTAGCGCCTCAGCCCTCGGCAGCATCATCACGGACACCAAGTCGCAGTACTCGAGCTTCGGCGGCGTCATGATGTGGGACATGAGCCAGCTTTACGCCAACAACGGCTTCCTGGACAGCGTGCGCTCCTCTCTCGGCGGCAGCGGCGGCGGCGGCAGCACGACGACGACGACCCGAGGTACGGCGACGCCCACCTCGACGACTATGTCTACAAGCACACGCACGACATCTTCCACAACGCCGGGGCAGACTGGAGTAGTTCCTCAATGGGGACAGTACGACCTCCCTTTTCCCTTTAGGTAGAACTGGATAGAGGTGTTCGGGCTGTAGTGACGGGATATGGTTTTCGAGCCCAGTGTGGGAACCCCTTGAATAGAACAGTCCTTTGCTGACCAGTCACAGGTGTGGAGGGATTGGCTACACGGGCCCGACGACTTGCCAATCGCCTTACACGTGCGTGAGCACAAGTGAGTGGTGGGCAGCGTGCAAGTAAACCCGACTCGCGAACCAACGAACGAACGAGCGCATCCGACGATATCTCGCACACCGGGGCGGAAGACGCGACGCGGATACGATGGGGGCTGGGGATGATTGTGGGATGACTCTCGTTTAGGATCTAGCGATAGAGGGTTTCGGGTTTCGGCGTGGAAGGCATGGGCTTTATTCATTCTTGTATATATTTGCTTTATTTTGGGATACGCCCTTCCAATATGCACATATTATTATCGGAATTAGTCACAGGGTTATTGCTGTGTTGTGAAACTGTATCCATAGCCTTAACGATGGCGAAACACCTAGTCGCCGAACTGAAGACACCGGATTCTCGGTCTTCATCCTAAAAGGTTGGGGAGACAATCACTCCTTCCAGAGAAAAATACCCTTAGCGTACAAGCCGGATATGATGCCCATCTTCCTATCGGAATCCCGCACAGCGGTAGCGCTACTCGGATATTCCACGTCCGTATACAGGGTCTCGAGCCCGCCCGCTTCCGTCCACCTCGCCGCCCAAGACGGCGCCGAAACCGTCTTACAAGTCTCTTGCATACGCGCGTCGGCCTTGGCGAGCTCCTCGGGCGAGTTGCAGATATGTCGCGTCTTCGTAAACTTGCCGAGGCTTGGGACGTGCGGATGGCCCGCGATCATGAGCCCGCCGTCCTTGGAGACCGAGAGGTTATCCGGGGCAAAGGGTACCCTCACCTTTGACAAGCGTGTAAACTTCGGTAGACCTGATGGCTCGGTGTTGCTCTCCGGCTTGCTGACGGAGAAAAAGTACACCGCTGCCTTGGCGGATGATGCGACGACGGCTGTTGTGTCGTTTAGTAGTTCGATGCCGTTCGCGAAGGCAAGGCGCGCGACGATGGCGGCTTGCACTGGGGCTTCTGGGTCTTTGAGTGTAGGGGAAATGTCAACATGGACGACGCTTCCACCCGGCAAGCCGAGATTGGTCTCAAGTTTGTTTAAAATAGGATGATCCTTGACTAAGAAGTGGTGGTCGTTGGTGACGTAGAACTCGTGATCGTTTATCAGCACGATGGAGTTTGGTCCGTGAATCAAAGCGTGTTGGACGGAGCGCAGATGTGTCGCCGTGTATGCTTCCAGATCCAGCTTGAACATTTCAATGGCCGGGTAATCATGGCGATGGCTTGCGACAAACAGGGTCGAAGTAGGCTCGTCATAAGCCATGCCTAGGGTATGGAAGTCATTCTGGAACTTGAAATCGACGAACTCGAGCTGTTTGAGCGCTTCATCGTCGGATAGGCTAGCGTCTTTGTAGTTGAAGATGTATAGCTTGCCGCTTTCTATAGGCCCGGGCAGGAATACGCCCTTGGGAATGATTGTCAGCGACAGAGCAACACAAAAACGGTTGATATCGGAGATATGCGCGCATCCGTAACACTACAGTTTACCCATGTTCGGGCAACCGTGGTACACAGCAGACAACAACAGCGTCCTCTTACGCTCCCAAATAGGTAAATAAACAGATGACGATAAGTAATACTAACCATCACGGTATTCCACCTCTCGCGACCTGGATCGCAGCCGATAATGGCAACGCCTTCCGACTCAACCATCAATGCATCCTCACAGCTGCGAATGCGATCGGAGAACCTGACCTCATGGGATGCGAACGTGTTGACTTTGGCTAGCCGATGGGGTGCGTTTTTCCAAAACAGGAAAGATACTTGCCCGCGGTCGTAGAGGAAGGGCGACAGCAGCGCTAGGGCAATAACACCCTAGTTTAGGGAAACTCCTAATTAGCATCCCTTACTATTAATGGGCTGTGGATAGCCAGATATAGGGAACACAGCAGAGACATACGATTGCAGCTTTGAAAGCCATTATAACGATGCTGCCAGTGTTGTTAGACTTGTGATACGTTGATCTGCCGCGGTGCGGAGTGATGTGTAATGGTAGCAGTGCTTCTCCAAAGCTTTCTAGTTAGCTGGGTCTACCCTTGACTGGGCTATTAATTAGCGGTCAACGATTATTCGGCCGGGGATAATCAGCGAATGAAGACGTTGTTACTAGGGAAAACAACGAATGAATAAATAAATAAACAGGGAGACAACCATACTGCTTGCCCACCTCTGCTTGCCTGCTTTACGTCTTGCGCCAACCCCGGGCGCACTGGACGGGCAAGTAGGCAAACAGCACATATTTATATTCTACGGAATTAAGAAACCGCGGACCAGCCTGCCCGGCTTTTAAGGCTTGCCGATGTCGCACGCATATGCGCTGTCTTGCATGAATAGCGAGTCTACATGATCTGACCATTGATATCGTCGTCGTCGCTGATGTGCAGATAACCGTGTTTTTACGGCCGAGTCTAGTTCGGAGCCGGTTTGATGTCAGGGACGCAAACGCTATACAGTATGCGCTCTTTATACTGTATACTGCAAGTCATCGTCCTGTCGGACATTATTCAATACCAATCATTGCAATCCCGTTATCTTTGCTCTGTCTGAGCTGTAGGCCAGAATGGACTGTTCGCATAGGAATCGCTAGTGTATTTATACAGCAGGGAGAAAGTGAGTCAACCAATCCTAGCTGCAGTTTACTGATATAAGCTTGCATTGAGTTTTTATGCGTTCTCGAGTCGTGACTGGATTGGGGGCCGAGGTTGATATATTGTAGTGTCACACTTGGAACAAAGACGACGTTTTATGTAGCAGAGATCACCAGTTTGAGTTTAGTTTCTCCGGACGGTTTGCATACTAATATAGAAGAGTTGGTATTGAAGCATGGCTTAGAGGTTTTGATCTAAAAATGGAATCTATTGTGCAATCTATGGCCAAGAGAATAGTACACCCCTAGGTAAACTAAACAAGACCAACTCTGGAATATAAACTCCGCCGAATCTATGATCGATAGGAACAAAATCCAAGGAGGGAAATGGCGGAATGGAAACAAGTGACAGGAAATACGGGAGTAGAACGACATGTTGCTGTTTTAGCCATTGATACTCACTAATATACAAGATGCAAAGCGATCTCACGTCACGCAAAGTTTTGAAGATTTCTAGTTGAACAGTTCTTCGATGATACTATATAAACTGGACTTTAGATATCGGCCTCATGCATATAAATAGTTGGTATTCGACACACTGATAAAAAATGATGATTTAGTGTTAGTAGGAAGGATCTTGCGGGTATATAGCTCTAAGCTCTTTGCGCAAGAACACATTTTTATTTTATAATGTATTACGCATATTTTTCTTCCTATCGTAGTATACTTATGCTTGTGGATGGTCAGAACCTCATACCTATATTGAGTGGTATCAGATATATCAGATAATAATATCTGCCTTGTAATATGAGCTATCATGTGAGACTAATTTATCAGGGAGAGAGAATTTATCTCTGAGGGCCACACACGTAGTGCGCGCTGAGTGGCGAGTCTTGTTCCGTGGTCGCGCTCCCGTGACATCGATCATGTCTCGCGTAATCTGAGACATACTGTAGGAGACCGGTAGTTAGGGAAACCTACGTCATATATGTACAGCTTCACTTGTCTCAGAGATGGCTTGTAAGGCTTCCGAATAGTCAAGAACGAGTAACCCCCTGGTGGATTATTATTAATCCGAGTGCATCCCTAATCACTTGGTCGAGAATTTCTTTTTATAAAGCTCTAGTTATTAGTTCTAATTGGGTAAATAGCAATGAATAAACTAATTCCTAGACCCAAATAATCTTGTAAATAGCAATGAATAAACTAATTCCTAGACCCAAATAATCTTGTAAATAGCAATGAATAAACTAATTCCTAGACCCAAATAATCTTGTAAATAGCAATGAATAAACTAATTCCTTTCTACTAACCTGCGCCATCGCAATACTCCAATTTCTTAAGTGAAGCTAACATACTGTGATAATAGCAATCATCATCATGCCTGTTACCGACGATAAAACCGCAACCGCAAACGATCTTCTCGTTCTGGCAAAGCTTTAGGGATGCTTTACCGAGAAACCAAAGGTATGTTTACTTAATTAATGTCTCTATCTCCTCGCTTGATTCATTCCTAATGGTTTTACGTACAGATCGATTGGGACGAGCTTGCTGTGCGAGCAGGCTTTGTAGATGGCAACGCAGCCAAAGCGTTCTGGCGAACGCTCCTCAATACTCAGGCGTACACCGAGTCACGATCCGCTATCCACACCCCAAACGTCCATACCCCACCTCACATCTTAATCTTAAACGTGTCTTCATGACAAGAAGATTATTCGGGTCTAGGAATTAGTTTATTCATTGCTATTTACAAGATTATTCAGGTTAGTACTACTGGTGATTTAATAAGTAAGCCGTTAACACTAGGGATGCGAAAACCTTTTACGCGATGTCTGGGAGTTAATTGCGAAGAGCACTTGATGATGTTGGCGTCGAAGATGAGGGAACAACTCTAAGGCTTGGGGCAGGCTTGGAAGATGACGAATAATTAATGATATCGTTGTCGAGGCCTTATGACGATCCGACGAGGGCAGAATAACCAGGGCTAGTTGGCGACCGCGATATTAGAAAATGAAAACGGCAGAATTGGTAGGACAGTGCAGTAATGGCAATACGAAGGACTGGGATCTCGCGTAGTCGACAGGTGGACTCCTAGGCTTGAAAGGATAAAAAGGATTAAAAGCTGCGCCCACAAGGGAAATGCAACACCAACAGATGCTTGGGGAAAAAAAAAAAAAAAAAGAAAAAAAAAAGCCGGGTGCACCCCCTTTGACCAACCCTCAAAATTAAGGTTTTCGCGACTGGCAAGCTTTGCACCAGCCTAGAAGTTTGGGGAAGTTTACGTAGCCAGTACTTTAATTTTTGTTATTATAAAAGCCATATTTTCCAGCTTGTCCTCATCCCCTCGTTTGCATAATCACCTATTAAACACCTATTAGAAAAGCAGTATTTCTCCGCAACCGCACATTCAAGATTGCGAATGTATCCTTTCCGGTCTGAGAAGGAAAAAAAAAAGTAGTAAGTAATACCTACTAAGCCTATCAAATACTTGCTAAGTAGCCGTCGTTCAGACTCCGAAAAGCAAATACCAAAGTAATCATGACTTCTGCGACTGGCGAAAAGCCGGAAATAAAGTGGTCGTTTTGGAGTGATGAAGTAATAAACAACCAACTCAACCCCATCCATCTCGAGCTCGGAATCCGCGGCTACCAGATCCAGTCGGAAGTTTTACATATTCCCAAACGATGGGGTTTTTTTTCGCCTGGCCCACCTCGCCTCCAGGTCTACGAAGGTCAGGCCTTCGTTATTGCCTGCATCCTAATAGGGTTTATAGTTACCCTATATACCCTCCTCACTTTCATTATCTTTAAAATAGGCATGTTAGAGGTTTTTGTTGTTGCGATTGTTTTGTGTGAGATTACTATAGTGATAGCTGTAAGCTATGCTATTCTGTGTTTTCCCCCTCAGCGCAAAGAAGGATACGTGTGGAAGGACTGGAAAACGAGAGAGGAATAATGGCATTAAGATGCGCTTTTCATAGAGCGGCATTCATCTCGGGGTAATATAGGGCTCTTCTGATAGATCACAACGTCCCCTGAAATAAAGATACAAGATTGATTTATACAATGAGTATTCGTTATTGTCACACGTAATAGGCACTACCAATGTAGGAAATATTCAATGTCTCGGTGTTAGAATTCGGTCGTACCTGTTCTTGCTTCATTCCGAGACATAGCTGTAGGTGTGTCTGGAATGGGTAAGGTAGGTCGACAACTATTCATTAGTCTTTACTTAGAAGTTAGAGGTTATAAAAACAAGAGGATAAACAGTGAATTATAGAGCAATCGATAGCAAAGCGGAGCTTCCGCCATATCAGGTTTAGGTTCGTCTCTAGATCGCGAAATGTTGTCTTCAAAAAGCCGACCCGCCTTGAAGTAGCTTTAACCGGTAGGAGAATTAATAATCAGAAGTATCTAATGCACGTCGTATAGTAAGACTGGACTTGTGGAGTACATCACCCATGACAAGCCATTCTCATTGACTCTATCAAGTCAAATCTGTGTGGGTGGTTGCAACCGACGCTTGGCATTGACCACGTTCCGAAACAGCCGATACGGAACCTGCGGCGGGTAGCGGAAGGAAGTTACGCGTGTGAAGTCATTGGATGTTCACAGGAGTGGAACGACACGTTTGATCGCTGGCACCTCTACGGGCAGCTTTGTAGCATGATCGGGAGGGGCGCGACAAGGGGTTAACCGCCGTCTAAATCTACGACGTCGAATCTGCGGGGAATATGAATGATTTTCCTTTAAAACTGCCGTAGTAGAAGTATAATCCAGGGCTGGTGACAGTCTTTTGTTTTTCTGGACAACCTTGACTACCATGGCTCAGCAAGAAGCGTCCGCTGGCGACACGCCATCCTTTTCATGGAGCAAAGATAACCTACCCAAGCAACTATTTATCAACAACGAAGTGGGCGACTTTAATAGGAGATACTTGTTCTACGCTAACAGAAAGCCAGTTTACTGAAGCGAAGAATACCAAAAAGCTAGAAGTCTACAATCCGAAAGACGGATCACTTCTGGCTAATGACGTGGCGCTTGCTGGCGAACACGATGTTGACGCTGCTGTAGCTGCAGCCGAGGCAGCGTTCCCTGCGTGGAAGAAGACGCTTGCGACGACGAGGAGAGATCTCTTGCTGAAACTTGCGGACTTGATCGATGAACATGGTGTCAGACTCGCTGAATTAACACGATTGAGTTTGGGTGCGCCGTTTGCATCATTTGGATCGTTCGAAATTAAGGGGACTGCCGAAGCGTTCCGATACTTCGCCGGCTGGTGTGATAAATTTGCTGGCGAGTCTTATCCTCAAGATGATGGATTTATGAAAATCGTGCGGAACGAACCCTTGGGAGTCACGGCGGGTATCATTCCCGTAAGTAATTTCTAAGTATCCTAGTCGGGAGAGAGGCTTATTTAGGTTGGGACTGGGCGGCGTTAGAAGCTTCCTTGGGTTCCATAGAGCTCGCTATATATGCTAGTAACTGACTTTGAAAATGACAGTGGAACGGCCCAATGGCTACTGCCGCCTTGAAATCAGCCCCTGCGCTTGCCACAGGCAACTGCTTCATCCTCAAGCCATCCGAGAAGACACCTTTCGGTGCCCTGGCACTGGGCAGTCTTATCAAGGAGGCAGGCTTTCCACCTGGTGTGTTCCAGATTTTATCGGGTGACGGATCAACTGGTGCACTCTGTGAGTACTCCTTAACCCTGTATTAGAACTGTATATCACGATGAAAATTGCGATCACTAACCCGAGGCGATGTAGTGGCAAGTCATATGAAGATACGAAAGATAAGCTTCACCGGATCTACTGCAACTGGTCGTAAAATACAGGAGTTGGCGGCGAAGAGTAATCTGAAACGTATTACTCTCGAGCTTGGTGGTAAAAGCCCTGCTGTCGTGTTTGACGATGCGAATCTTGAGAATGCGATCTTCTGGTGCGTCAATGCCATCTGTGGAAACACGGGCCAGATATGCTTCGCGGCGTCGAGAGTGTATGTCCAAGAGGGCATCTATGACAAGTTTTTGGAGGGATATAAAAAGGCGATGGAGGAACGAGCTAAGACCGTTGGTGATCCTGATGCAGCTGAAACTTTGATGGGTCCAATAGTAGACAAGTTGCAGTTTGACAGAGTCTCGGGATTCCTGGAAAGGGGGCGAGATCAGGGCACCCTATTGACTGGTGGTTACAGGATTGGCGAACAGGTCAGTTAAAAGGACAAGATCGAAGTTACACAATGTGCTAACCTCTCACACGTCATAGGGATTCTTTGTCCAGCCAACGGTCTTTACTGATGTGCCTGAGGACGCCGAAATCTGCAAGCGAGAGATTTTTGGCCCCGTTGCGATCCTCAACAAATTTAAGACGGAAGAGGAGATTATCGCCAAGGCCAATGATACGAATTATGGGCTAATGGCTGGCGTATTCACTCAAGATATCAATAGGGCAATGCGGCTCTCTTCTGAAATCGACTCCGGAATGGTAGGCATCAACTGTGTTAGCCTGGCATTCTTGGTGACACCTTTCGGCGGTACCAAGGAGAGCGGCACGGGGCGCGAGAACGCAATACATGTTTTGAGAATGTTCACGGAACCTAAGACGATCATGATTAACCTGACGTATTAAGAGCATGGAAAGTACAATACTGCTACGTATGAATATAGAGCGAAAATAACAACAAGATACATCGTAGTTAGTTACTGTAGACTCCTATTACGATCAAATATCCCTCTGTGATTGAATAGCCATATAAGGAACGTGTTAATATTAGTAATGTACATGAAACGATAGTCGCGGACACTGTCACAAGGGCAGATGTTCTGGGCTTGGGAATAGCTTCATATTCCTAATGTTCTAATAATTGGCTATGGCGTCAAAGGAACTCTTGAGGAGGAAGTTTCCCTCAGAGGGGTCCGGGACCGGCCAGCCTATATATATACATAAAGTGTCTCGGAACTTCCCCAAGGGAAGCCCGCGTGACGGGCACCCTAGATGAGTGATGTGTATTAGCTAATATCATCCCTATAGGCCATACTTATTTCCACTATCGTATTCTCTTCTAGATATTTTGTAAGGCTATAGTCCCTTCGCCCCTTGATTTGAAAACGCATTGCTTCTTCAGCGGGGGTTGAACTAGCGCATAGGTAGTATTCTACGGATTTAGTTTGTCTAGACGACGATCATCTAAGTCATTCTCCGACGTACAAGTCGATAGTTTAAACTTGCGGAATCCGGGGAATAAGATAGGTACGCTATTTGAATTCGTTGGTCATCACCGGCGATGGCTTGCATATTTTCGCCGTGACCTTGGCATTCCGAGCCAATCAACAGCCCAATTACTCACCCCAACTGCTCCAATAAGATCTTCTATACCCTTAAACGAAACTGACTTGTCAGGTGGCCCCCGGCTTGGGTCGCCTACATGAATCATTCGTCATGCAGGTTGAACATGCGGTGATGGCAATAGTCTTCCCTTCGTGTTGTATGCTGGTATCACAAAGCCCTAAGGTCTAGGCAATGCAAGAGGGAGGATTGAGGTTGCTCTGCATGATACTGTACCTCCCAAGTTAGTAAAACAGCCGCGAATGCCGTGCAAATATGACCTCATATGATAGTATACCAAGTAGGGGAGCCTCTAGATATGTGTTGTCCTTACCTTAGTACATGTGTCTACCTCATATAATATTGAAGACTTCCGGTTGGTTAAAGCCATGCAGAAGCACTGGTAGACTAATATATTTCTAGATAAGAACGATATATGTCGGTGATCTAGTGGGTTATGAGGAGATTTGTAATCCTTCTCGCGATAAATTTTCAATCTGGGCCTTAGATGTAAACTGCCGAAAGCGATCTTCATGTTTCCTTTACCCCTCTAATCGTTAGCCTACTTCTAGTTTTTGTGAAGCTATAGCGGCTGCTTCCTTGATAAACGTTCTTTTACGCGTTAGTGCTCTTATCCAACACTGAGTTTGAGATGGAAGACGAACGTACACTTCGGTTTGACGATACACCAGTAGGCCAGGATGCTGCTAAGCGGCTAGGCGGCCCAATCCATGCCGAGAGGCCCGTACGAATTGTCGTTGTTGGGGCCGGAGCATCTGGCCTGCTCGTGGCCTATAAGCTTCAAAAAGACTTCACAAATATCAGCTTGACAATATACGAGAAGAATCCAGCTGTAGCAGGTTCGTATGCTAGAGTTACTTCCCCTATTTTGTAACGTATCCGGGAGTATAACTCGCCTAATTAGAGGCCTATACTGCTGGTACTCTTTCCAGCTCCCAGACCCCTTACACTCTTTTACCATGAATAATGACAACTGCTGACTCTAGGTCCCTGAATAGGCACATGGTATGAGAACCGGTATCCAGGGTATGTATTTCATCCATGAACGTACCACATAGACGAAAGTTTTATTTATAATAATTGATACACGCTAGATGTGGATGTGATGGTATGTATAAAAGCCCGCTATGTCTTGTTCCTTGGCTTGGCCTGATCCTATTTGGCGGGTTCTACGATCCCGGATCCATAGATATCTGTTAACAGGTTTCCATGAGCGCAGTTCCGGCGCATAATTATACCTGGAGCTTTGAGCCTAAGCTTGACTGGTCTTCTGTTTATGCACCAGCCAAAGAGATATATGACTATTTTTCCGGGTTTGCCCAGAAGCACAATCTCTACCAGTATATCCGCTTGCAACATCAGGTTATTGGTGCCACCTGGAATAACGATAAGGGCGAATACGATATAGAAATCAAGGACACTGCGAACGACCAGGTTATTACTGACCACTGTCATATTCTGATTAACGCAGGCGGCGTTCTTAACCACTGGAGATGGCCTGACATTCCTGGCCTAGACAAGTATAAGGGCACACTACTACACACGGCAGACTGGGACGAGAAAGTAGATCTGGAAGGGAAGCATGTTGGCCTCATAGGCAATGGATCCTCGGCAATCCAAGTTTTACCTGCGATTCGAGATAAATGTAGAAAAGTCACTACATTTATCCGCAGCCCTACGTGGGTTTCGCCGACTCATGGTCTTGAACAGCGCATATTCAGCGAAGAGGAAAAGCTCGACTTTGCAAACACACCTGGCGCTCTTCTGAGATATCGAGCGACAGTTGAGAATGGACTCAACAAATTATTTGGAGTTTTCTTAAAGAATAATGAGCTCCAAGAAGAGACTCGGAATTACATACGTCGCCAGATGAGGGAAAAGCTCGGCGATGCATACTTGGAATCAAAACTAACTCCCGATTTCCACTTTGGTTGTCGGCGGATGACTCCCGGTATCGATTATCTAGAATCGCTAACTAAGCCAAACGTTGAGGTTGTATTTGGGAATGTCAAGTCCCTCACTGAGCTTGGTTGCTCGGTTGATGACGGCAAAGAGTATCCCGTTGACGTACTCATTTGTGCTACAGGCTTTGATACCAATTTTCGCCCTCGATTCCCTATTATCTCGCACACAGGAGAGAACCTACAAGATAAATGGGCGACTGAGGCACAGTCATACTTGGGTGTGGCGGCTGCCGGCTTCCCAAATTATCTGACGACCATAGGACCCAACAGCCCAATCGGTAACGGCCCGGTTCTCTATGGCGTAGAGGCTCAAGTCAACTACATATGCATGTTGATTGACTACTACCAGACAACAAATATGAAGATGTTCGTCCCCAAAGAAGAGGCCGTTAAGGACTTCATACAGTACAAGGATTACTTTATGAGTCGGACGGTATGGTCTGACCCATGCCATTCGTGGTACAAGAACCGTCGTGACGGGAAGATTACCGCCTTGTGGCCTGGGAGTACGCTACACTACGTGGAATGTATGAAGGATGTCCGTCTTGATGACTTCGAAATTACTTACGCCGGTAACCGCTTTGCCTGGCTGGGAAATGGATTCTCACAGACGGAACTCGACGAAACAGCTGATTGGGCGTACTATATCCGTGATCAGGATGATAGCCCTCCTCTCTCTACTGCTGGTCAAAGGAAGTTGCGCACGAAAAGCGGTACGGTCAAAAACCGTGTTGTGTCTAAGTTTAACCGATCAGACTAGGATAGGAAGGGGGTTAGATCACGATCATTGATATTAGCAAGTTCTATTCTAACTAGCTAACATCATGCGCACCAATGATTAGCGGTCACTTCTACCTATGGCTTTCTCTCCTTCCTGAATGTGGTGTTTTATCATATTAGTAAGTGAGAAATATATAGGGGGCGTTCCTAACTCCAACGATCAGCTCATTATTCCATTCCCCATGCCATCGATTATTCCAATGTTTACCAGTGGAACATCAAGCGTAGGATCAGGATCTACTATTGTCCGAAAGACTATTCTCTATTGTGAAGTGTGTCGACAACAAGCGTTAGTTGTGAGATACGGGTTATAAGAAATGCTAAGTTGTGGTCAACGAATTGAACGCGTTGGTGTAGGTGAGGTATGTTGGAGTTTGGTCATCGCACTTGGGCGTGGCCCAACGTAGGTTATTGGAGTTTCTAGGAGCTGGGATTTGAAGAAGCGCTGTACATGGGTCATGAAGGTATTTACTAATACTGTGAATTGGTGTTAACTATATGGTCGACACATGTGAGCATGACTTCTACCTTTGCTGGCACTGTCGATGCGTAGGCATGGGAATGTGTAATGCTCCATTGCCCTCTACCATGTCGAGGAGAGTCTAACGTAAGGTCATAAACGTCAATCGGTAATTGGGACACGATGTAGTCGATGGTCAATTTGGGTAAGCTCTCTACTGAAGATTAAATGATACGTGTGCATGTGCATCCTCTAGGACGAATGACGGGTGTAAGAGGCCTCTAAACGAGGTAGAATCTCACTGTACTGTTCGGTCGCCCAACTCGATCGACGACAGGTTACCTATTGCGGTTGGGTGACCCCGCTGAAACCTGGTGGTCAGCGCTGTCGCAGCGGTGTATACAGACATCACACGCTGGACACCGCCGGTAATAAACAGAGGAGATAAGCCAACATCATCACACAGCCACTCTATATGCGCGTTCGCCTCCACCCCAAAGCGCGTAAGCATGAGAGGGGATGTCGGATTTCGAGCTATAACTATAAAAGGATCATCCCTTAGTTGATTTTATCTTTGAGTAGAGCATGCCAGAGTGTCATAGTAGCCGAGAAGTGTGAAAGGATGGGTGTTGGTGTTCCGACCGCTCAAGACTCGACCTGGGAATTAACTCAATCAACCCCATCGTACGGAAGCAATATGCAGGGCGCAGGAAGTCATTATTATCAAAACCAAAGTGATCCACCACCTAGGTACACAGAGTACGCTTCTGAGCGACCGCGACCGCGACCGCATCCGACAACCCTAAGTGGTGAACAGCGTTTGGGGTTATCTCATTCTCATGATGAATCGGCAAGTGCAAACGATCAAGCAATGTACGGCCAGGGGTCAATTCAACAGATGGGCGAATCTTCGCAACGTTTACGAAAGCCAGTCGTTATCCCTGCCACAGCGGCCTCACTAGGTTCCCCTTTTCTTAGAGCATATCCCCCGAGCCTCGAAGCTTTCCAAATTAGCCGCGGCGAATTTTTAGACATCTTGGATGGTCTAAATCGTGTTGCTGTACGGAACCCGCCGCTCCGGGCTCTCGGCCTAGTCGGCGAAGTCCTTGAGGTCGTACCTCTAGCAACCGCCCAGACTGTTGGGCTCGCCGTCAACGCCGCAGCGCAACTAGGTACATTCGCGCTTTCAAAGGGAGCAACGGAGGTGTACCTAAGCAAAATGAACAAGGAGATATTCGCCCCGCGCGGCCTTAAGATGGAGATTGCCAAGTTGGAGGCCATGGCACGGATCAATAAACTTCCGATACTGGACGCTGCAGGGGGTATTGGGGGCGATGTGCAGGGGATACAAACTATAAGCACGGCACAACGATGGCTGCAGGCTTTGGAGCCCTTTGTCGAGCCCCTGGACTTGGAAAGCCTGCCACCTATCAATACAGACACTAATCTATGGGGAAGACTCCAAACTGCGGCATCCGAACATGAGCGGGCGAGTAGCCAGAAGAGAATACTAAAAAATAGAAACAAGACCCTTGATAAATACCAAAAAGGCATTGATGAAGCTGAAGAAAGGAGAGCAAAGGAGTTGGCTAGACTAGAGAAGAGAGAGCGGAAAGCGCGCGACGATAGCCGCAGTCATAAAATGGACGAAAAGCTTCATAAAATCGACCAAAGGAGAGAGAAGGTAGAAATGAAGCACGATAGTAGAATTGAGAAGGCGTCTGAGGGCTCAAGGTCAAAGGACAAAGAAGCCAAGGCCATGACGAAGGTCTTGTGGCTTATAATCCGAAACGTGCACGAAGATAGCGATCCCAGGGGGAGGAGTATAGATCTCGGAGAAAATTATCAAGGCGGGCACTAGTTTGAAATCATGAAATAGAGATAGTATGACATACGTGAGCCAAGATGCAGTCCAAATTCAACACCGCCAAACCTGCCCGCGCCACATTTAATAGTGGCTAAGTAATATTTCTTTGTTTCAGCCTAGGTGTGCCTGTGACAACGCTAGCGTTCCACAAGGAGGGAATAGTGAAGGAACTCAATACTCTAATAGAATTACTTTGCAATTCTCACGTCAACATGTACACCTTATATAAAACGCATGGCCACACGCGTCTCGCGAAGCAAAGCCAGGCGGTGGACGTTGCCTATCGGTCTGGGAAACTCAAGAGAATCAGTATCTGTGAGGCCTCGGTGGGGATGTAGTGGCCACTTGTTTTCATGCAAAGAGCCCTCATACTAACTAAACTAGTAACATATTGCATATGTACAAAACGCCTTCTTTGTTTTAGAACTCAAATACTTGGGTAATGTGGACATACCAGAGTGCCCCGAAAGGGCTGGGGTCAAGTAATACGAGGGTGCCTTGCGTTGCGCCTTGCACTATTTGGTTGTTGAGTAGTTAGAACTTGATGGGGGTATTGAAACGGATAACCCGGACATTTAGGGGCAGTCAGATATTCACGTATGCAGAAATAGGCAGATTCTTAGAAAAGGGGGGGAATCGCTTGATCGCAGTGTAAGCAAGTAATATATCTCGATCTTCTTTCTAATGTGAAGAGGTTAGGCCCCCCTTTCTCTCATTAAATTCTCCTACTTTAAGGGGGTTTACTTATATAGTTTCACCTTAATAGACACTGGTTTCAGGTAAAATCAAGGTTGCTGACATGCTCTTCTATATTATGCGCATAGTATATCCCTACATTAGCTCTGCTCCTGACACATAGACCGAAGTTAGCATAGTCACACCATATCGCTACATATTTGTCGAAACGTTAAGCGGCTTGTTAAAACCATTTCTACCTTATACGTGATGAATGGCGTTTGTTCCTACATCCTACCTAGTCTGCCACATCATTCTATTACAAAGAGCTGTGTTCTATATACAGGAGAGATCGTCGGTTTAACCATTGGCCTCTTTCCGCAAAAATAAGTATTACATCCGTACATACATTCTAACCGTTGTTCTCATTGGATAATGATGTTCACTTGTTGCTTCTATCCTTTCTGTGAATCATGTGCTCATGGGGCCTTCTCAATCTCAGATCCAATTCCATGACTAATTCTCCGATCAACATCAAAAGTGTTGGATTACCGAAGGCCAGCAATAACTACGACCACCTTTTGCAATGTGCTTACTATCTGAATTAGGTCATAAAGCGATCGGCGGGAAGAACTTTTTAATCTTATTGTTATGATGTGAAGAGACGTCGTATCGAAAAGTAAATAAGAGTATGGTGATACATATTTTAGCCTAATCATTTTCTTTACTCTTGAGTTTATTTAAGCCAGTAGCAATAGATAACAAAACTGTGTGTATTTCTTCTATTGCATGTTTTAAAAGCTCCCAAAAATAGGCAATTCTACAGCACACGGTGCGCTTAGGTACTAGATTTAACACATGTATCAAGAGGGGGAAAGCGCATTAAGCGATTATATGCCTTGAAAAAAAAACATAAAAGATTTTAAGAAAGAAATATCTACTTATTTTACGATACAAGAAGCTCTCAATGTTAAGCGCAATACGTAGTATATAGTAGTGATAGTGTATAAAAGAGAACGCGATAGCAAGGTTTCGATGGGTGCGTATACGGCTGACTAA
Organism: Xylaria sp. Z50; assembly: GCA_037356035.1. NCBI lineage: Eukaryota > Fungi > Ascomycota > Sordariomycetes > Xylariales > Xylariaceae > Xylaria > Xylaria sp. Z50. Next base: position 717,847 of record JBAWJU010000013.1, on the reverse strand, counting down.
GCATTTCGACGTTCTAAATAGGGGTAAGACGAGACCCCTATTTGGAAATTTACGAATAGGCTCGTGTTAGTGTGTGATAGATTCACTATCTAAGAACCTTCGTTTCTAGAGTATTGCCTTGACTGGGTAGAGACTATTTACCACAGAGATTAGGTACCTTATTGTTTCAATGGTTTATGCGGTTGAGATATGCGATACGGCACGAGAAATATTTGAATTTAAATCTTCTCGGGGATATTCCAAAGGCCAACCTAACCCATATAGAGAAAGTCACACAAGTAATACCTGTTAAGGAAAAGATGAAGACGAAAACTTATTCAATTATTAGGTAGCCTCCCCTAAATTCGATCCTAGCATAAGGTCTAGCCTATCTGCCGAGAGGTTTGCCACACCAGGAAACCCTTCCACGGGACGGCAAAGGTTCCGAAACCATCGTACGAGGGGAGGAAACAATCGGCAGATTCTTGTGCATCTATAACTAGGCTCCCGCCAGAGTACGTAAAGTCGTACCTATCAGTGGCGTCATGAGCAGAGAGGGTATCAAACCGTCTAAAAGCTCCGCATGTGACTAGCAGAAAACTCCTGGCTCCAGACCATTGGTCAAAAGAAAAACAAAAAAACAACGAGTATCCATTTTACCCCATATCAAGGTGTTTGATAGAGGACTTAAGGAAGTAGATCGCGAGCTGGTACCACTCGGGAAATGAAAATGAAAGAGAAAATCGTAAATGCCGAATTACGATATACGTGGCTCTATCTTGAGGAGATAGCCCGTTGACCATTTCGAACAGGACACGTAAGCTTAAGACGAAATCTTTCGTGTAGCTTGAAATTTGAAGGAAAGGTGATAAACCAATATTATTTTGGTGTTGCCACATATGAAATCAAAGGAGAATAGGCAAACTTTCGGCAAGCCAATGGGTATGCCGATCGTGAATATCACTAAAACCCGTCACAGATTGCGTGTCAGCGAGGTTACGACTCGGTGAAAGAGCGGTGATAGAAACAGGGAGAAATAAGTTTGCTTACCACCAGAGTAGTCGACTGTGTCGCCGGATATCAATTCGGTTGTCACCGTGAAGAGTTCCCCGCACCCTCATCTGAAGTCTCATTGGCCCCTTTGTTGTTCTTGGTAACGTCATTGTCGTCGTTGTCGTCGTAATCATCGAACACCCTGCTATCAAACATGCCATAGTCCGGTTCCTCGTCAGCGATCAGAAAGTTGCTATTAAAAGCGGCACCGGCACCGGCATCCTCCACACCGAAGAGGGGATGGCCAGTCAATTCGAGTCTAGGTTCTAGGCTGGAACTATTCATACCACTAGTAGCCTCCTGAAAGTCCATCAGATCCACGAAACCAGGATAGTCTTCGGTTCCTGGGGCTGCGCCAGCGCCATATGGGTCATAGAGATCCATAGGCTCGGTTGGTTGCGGCCCCGGGGCGACGTCAAACGCACCAAAAATATTCGAACGAGGATGATACGGATCTGTGGTATCCAAGTCCATGTCCTCGCCAGCGAGCAAATCAGCACCCTCAGTTATCATTACGTCACCTAAGTACATCCCAAGGTTGGTATAGGGAGAAACATAGGGACGAGAAGGGTCTATTGCAGTCCACATCCTACTGGTATGAGGAGGTGGAAGTTCGCCAGCTGGCATATTTATATCATCCTGGGCTACACTTAGATTTGGGTCCAAATCAAAGTGAGAGGATGGATATGTCAGATACGGGCCATTAGGAAGGGCTACCGTAGCAGGCATGGATTGGGCACTTGGGGGGGCTTGATCAGGAACCGTGGCAAGCGGAGGAGCCTCCATCCAAGTGGGACTCGGGGGAGGACTGAAATCAGGTGTGGAGATTAAGTTTGGAATTGACATAGCATACCGGGTTGCAGCCTCTTGCGCTGTTGCAATGCGCAGACGACCTTCGGGCTTGTTCTCATCGATCTGAGCGGGGTAGAGGCTGATATGCTGAGAGGCGACAAGCTCAGCATATCTGTGGACATCTGGGGCGGTGCAGGGCACACGGTTGAAGAAATATTTCCAAAGATCCAACACGCCTTCGAACTCAGCGGAAGGATTCTTCATTCCCGTGGCAGGCACAACTGCGTTCGCTCCGACGAGTTTACCCCATCCCTTCCGGCCATTGATATCCCGTATCCAGATGAAGATGCAACGACGATCTCCTCGCATCTCATCTTCATATTCAGGACAAGATGAGGCTGGATTGTGGTATTCGACAATGTTTTCCTGGTTTACCATGAACCTTCCCTTCCAGATTCCGCCATAGTACAGGTCATCTGCCATCCCTAGCTGGTGGTACGTCACGATCGCTTTCACTGTGTTCTTGTACGGGCCATTCTCACACTCCTGCGCTACTCTGGCTAACAGTGAATCGTTGTAGACGTTATAGTTGTCATCCATGATGATGGCAGGACGGCCCTGAGCCGGTTCGAGGATGCTCGGTATCTCGATGACGCCCTCGTCATTATCCTCGTCGTTGAGAGACCTAGTCAAAGGATTGGGGAAGAGAACGCCACAATCATTAGGGCAGGCTTCTCCTCGGCCAGTCATCAACGAGTTGGTATGGTCTGGGCCAGAAGGGTTCGGGGTAGCCAAAGGTTCGGGGGCTTTGTCCTGAGGGGTTTCAACGGCACCCCCGGAAGGCTCAGCCCAACTAACCCCGTGTCCCTGCTCATTGATACGCTCGGTCGCACTAGTACCCGTGCCCTGATTGGCATTATAGAATCCCTGAGCTTGGATCTTCCGGATCTTCGGCTGCCTCTGTGAGTACTGAGAGTTGTGTCTTGAGAGCTGACTTGGTTGTGGAGCACTCGAAATCTCATGGGCATGCCGCTTTCGGGATGCATCTGGGTCTGTGAGGCAAGCTGAGCCTTTATTGGATGGTAAGTTCGCTGCTGATGATTGGCTGACTCGTCTAGCACTGAATTCACAGGGAAGTATCGCCCTGTCACGTCGAAGAAGCTTACTTCGGTGCTTTGTAGGAACTACCCAGGAGCTGGACCAGGATCCATTCTTAGGCGCCCTTCCAGGCAACACTTTCGGCAACGGTCTACCGGAATCTAACACCTCAGACATTGGAGACTTTGAGGTGGAGATTTGCTGTTGTTCGGGTGGCAAGAAATCGCGTGCATCGCCGTAATAGTGGCTTAGGCGGCCGGGCACAGCTGGAGGCGGCATACCCCATGAGGTCTGGGTTGTCGGCTGACCGCTTCTGTCGTGGATGGACTGTGAAGCATGGGTTGCGTTGTGCCGGCTGTTGGCTCGCGCACCCCTATAACGGAAAGATCCGGAATGAGGTGCTGTTGGTCGCTCCAGGGCGAGCTGCGAAGCTTCTTGTAGCCTGGACGGGTTGTTGGAGGGGAAGGGTTGGAACTCAGGCGCCCGAGACTGTGCAGAAGGGTTGCCGTGTTCTTGGATGGAAGGTGCGGGAAGGGTGGAAGGTGAGGGAAGGGGGGAGGGCACAACACTTCGAGGCTGGGTGTACACCAAATTGTTCTGGTCACTCGGAGGTAACGTGTTGCGAGTTAAGTCGTTGGGGGAATCTTGTGGCATAGGTGCATTAGAACCCACGTTCATTGCGATGCATCTATGGGGGTGAACTACTTACCTTGGTTGCCTCGGTCGTGGCCGTAAACACGACTGTTTCCGTTGCTTCTTGGATATTCCATGATGTATACTGTCTACTTTGTCTACTGGAGTCTGGGGTCCTTAATCCACAGTAGCTGAAGAGAGAGAGTTGCAAAAGCGAATTGATAGAGGAGTAAACAGATGAGCCTGATGAATGAGAAACAGAATATGCAAAGAGGAGTCAACTAGGAGAGTGACCTGTAATTTATGTAGAAGCTTTCTTGGGATAGATGTAGAGGGTGGTTACACATGGCAAAATTTGTTGTGTCAAGGCAAGAGGAGGGAGGGGCCTTAGGTGACTGTTGCTCAAGCGTGTAGCATCAAAAACTAAGTAGAGAGGTGAGGCATGGAATGTATGGCAGGGGTCTATATCACTATAGTTTCTATACCACACCTGTTGAGACAGCTCAAGGCTATGGCTCATAGACTAGCAGTCCGGTTTACACCCGAGTAACCAGCATCACCCAGAGCAGTAGCAAACTTGTTGGTGGGACGACACCATCTCTGGCCATTGTGGATAGATTCCTTTGGTCTACAGACTACCAAGGGCCTCGATGACGAGGGAGAAATTGCTCAGCACAATGAACTTCAAGAAAGTATGTGCCACTACGTAAGAAGACATATCATATTTGAGCAACCCAAAAGTGCCGAGAACCATGCAGGAATCTTGGCTCTTACGAGATATATTACTGAGATAACTGTGAATGTTGTATCAAACTGGTGATATCACGATGTGTGGAAACCCCAACAATTTGATGCCAATACATTATCTTCCAGGGAGATTTTGCTATTTACCTACGAGGAGCAACCACCTAGCTACTATTAGCGTCACCGTACTATATCATGATGCCCAAGAAACAAAGAAGTCCCTGTATATAGTGGGTGGCTTAGTTACGAAGTTCCCGAAAAGCTTTGTGCATCAACAAGTGTCATATTCTATCCTATTCTAGCAGTCCTAACAATTAGGACCTTTATCTGCGGAGACTGTTACCTGCTACTGCCACTCTCAGATCAAAGCAGGCAGGTAGGTATCTTGTGTATAATAGGGATAACTGTTTTCGTTAATGTCTGCCTCTTTGCAGCACAACAAAGATCTATCACAAGATATACCTAGGCTCCGATTTGCATGTTTCAATTTCACATCATGTACTTAGGGACACAGAGTGAAGTGGCTGTCCCTTGGCCAATGAATCTGGAGAGCTCTCTTTCTAGGAGGAAAATGTGAGCTCATGCGGTATCATGTAGCTGTGACGATGAATGATGTGGCGTGATAAACATACTCGTGACATGTTTGTAAACTGTGGAGAAGTCCATCTCGAGCTATTGTAGCACATAATGGTATTTCAGGGCTCTACGGAATGTACATCGAAAATATTGATCTGGAATGTAGCCGCAGATTCATATCCTTGTGCTGTTTGTATAGTAACCACATTCTCCCAGCAGTGAAAAGCTATTCTCCATGAGGTTGGAAAAAGCACGTGACCTACCATATACTAGCAATGAGTAGGAGAAAGGAGTAGGGAGCATGGTCTTTGGCTTGTGTGAAAAGGACCTCTTGATTAAGGGCCTCATCTATCTTAGCTATGACCAACAAAAGGAAAAAAGGAAGTCTGTGAGACCTGAGAGAGGTAGAGAGTGGGTCTTTGATTGATTATGTGAAATGCCACAAAAATACAGAATTCTCACCATACCCATGAATCACAAAACGCAGTAGCTATCCCATTTTTGTTGAGCCTACCATCATATCCCAATATATAGGCATATTTATTTATCTAGCATGTTTCGAACACTCTAGTACTTACCTATCTATCTGTAGAATCGTATTAAATGGTGGAAGATAGCTATAACACCAGCCTTAGGCCTTTCATGTTAAGGTATTCTACACCATCTTAGCGTATATATCTTGAGCCAACGGAAGGCAAATATTCTCAGGATTGAATTTGCAGATTTCTTTTGGGGCTATTCCGCAGGTAAAAAATGTAGAAAGTCGACTTTACACTCAGAGAAGAAACAAACAGGTTTAGCTGTTTTATTAGCCAGCTTTGATTTCTACTGTGCCCCTTTTTGTACTATTTATACCTAAAAGGGTATGGGAAACAAAATTCCCTTTCATATAAATCTTCGCACTGTTAACTGAATCATTGATCAAGGAGCCTTGTAAAGCCTGTATCTGTCGAGGTCCGCCCCCGCCCCTTGGAGTCGATACGGGCTTCAGCAGATAGGCCAGCAGCACCAAACCCCATCCAGAATCTCACTATGGGACCCGAGATTTCATGAGTGATACCTTGACTCCAGTTGTGTTTCCACTCGATTCTGTCTTGCAAACAGCCTCCGGGTCTCCAATGAAAGCCGCCAGGGAGTATTGACGCTGCCAGGTAGATTACGCGTATACGCACACCATTCACGAAGTACCGTTGAAAATAGACAGGCCATACTCAACAAATTATGTTTGCCACTTTCGTTCCATCCCGAAGCCCTCACTTGTACGTCCTTCCTACCACCCATGAATGAGTTTTGGGTGTTCCCGCTCCCGATTAATCCTCGTCGGATGCCTCCTCTATTATTCCCTTTGTTGGGGAGTTTTCGGAATGTTGGCAGTAAGGTGCTTGTCACGCGTAGCTCCAGGACAACGCATGGGGAGGAATAAATCTATCTTCATTCTGGAGACTTGAAACGAAGACACCACGACCTAGCCTCAACCATTTCCGTAATACTCGCCGGCATTTGTCATGGCCAATTATCTACTGGCTTGGAGAATACAGTGTACAGTGAACCACAGATCTTCCGATTCCTAGAGTCCAATCCCCCATCAGAACAACCGAACCCCGCGAGACCTAGTCCTCCTCACGAGATGAACCGACCGATCTTTTCCCACGCACAATATCCTGCCAACAACGACTGGGTGGCATTGAGAGGGGTGTAGAGGGGAAGGTTCCATCGTCCAGACAGTTGAGTCGCGTTTGTAGTGCTTTCATAAGTGGTGGCGCTGGGGTTGTGCCTCTGGGTGGTCTCTTGGCTGTTTAAAGCAAATGGTACTGCTATGGCTCCAAACACCAGGATAATAAGAAAGGAGACGAGGATAACTTTGCATCTGGGCCTTGACATTGCGTGGACTGGGGAACTAGCTACAAGAGATTGGTGTTTAGGAGGTCTTCTGCTTGTTCTACGAGTTTTGTTTTCGATTGACTCACGCGTAGGGTACTTGAATAGAAGTTAGTAGCCTGGTAGTTCGGATCGACCTTCGGGTATGTGTATACGTGATTGGAAAATTTTCCAGAATGGGAACAGTGTTGAAGTGAATAGTGTGTCTAGGAAATGGGGAACAGTGGAATAAACCACTCGTTTGTTTCAGTTTTACAAGAAGAGGCGACCGTGGCAATATTTTTATTATACCTACAGAATCTTATTTTAGGCTTCTTTAGGTCTCCGGCATGGGGGGCAATTAGGCTTCTGTCAATCGAGATAAATCTCCTAGCGCAAGCATGATGTGTCAACATATCGCCTAAATAACTGTGTATTATCCCTCCTTCCATGATAATCAGCTCGTGACTATAGTTAGTATAGGTACCTATATTGCTGATGGCATAATATCGCAGTGATCATTCCAACGCCCCAGCATCGCCATTGCCTTCTGTGTACAGTGGATGACCGATCTCGCGACATGGGGTACGGCCGGTACATATTTGTCATATTGGGGATGTAGGCTGCCAATATCTTGACAACAACGCCTGTCGGAAATTCCACAGGCTCTTAAGCTTGGCTGGGACTTGCGTCACACGCTACATACACTCAGTAACTAGGTTAGAAACAGCGTCTGAAGTGATACCCAACGCTATGGTGTCTCTAGTGGATGATTACTACCTGCTGGCAGAGCTCCCACCGAAGCTGGAGATTCCCCAGGCCATGCTAGTATTTGAACCTAAACCCAATCGAACACACGATCACACAGAATCGTCTCCCTTCTACTAGGGAGGCCATTCATCACAGTGCAGAATTTAGCAGTACAGATCCGTCAACACTGGCGAAATTTCCCGTGGCCGAGTAACAATACTCGGTCTCCCCAACCACCTATTCCTACTCTCTGGCGCTACTCCATTTTTTTTTCTTTCATTGTCACTTAGTTTGTTTCGTTATTTACTGGGATTTTATCCTCAGTTCGCCGGCCCTTTTAGCATTTCATCGCATGCAACTTTAACTTTAATTTCGACCCTAGGTTTCTCGAATAGATATACAGGATTCAAACATAATGGCCGCAGTGCTGATACATCAATAAAGCATGTCTGTAGGAAGGGATACTGCAGTGATTGTATTCGAGGCGCGTAAAACGGGTATAAGGGGTGTGGCAGATTCGGGCCGAGGAAGATCGGAGGGTCGTCTGACCAGTCTTTAAGGCTCACCCTTCTGTGATGGACTGACGGACCCCGTAGCCTACGTGAACAAGAGAGTAGAGTGTGGTTGTACCCGCGATCTGGTTACTGAACACACAGTCGTGGCCAGTCGTTCTATCGAGGGTATCAATGCGAGCCAACGTGTCAGACTTAAATCAATACAGTTAGATGCTGTAGCCACTGGGGACGGGTGCCGGCGAGTCGGGAGGAGTCTCATAGAGGCAGGGTGGGCCGCGCGGCTTTCATAGTAATTCTTTTTCCTTGAAGCCCCCGAGGCTGGCTCGCAACAGAGTCGTTAGTTCCAGGTTTCGTGTCAGGGTATAATGTAGCAATTGGGTAGAAGCTATTCACTTGGGTGGGACTAGTGTATTATTTGGGTGTATATAAGGAGAGGAGCCCTTCTCACTTGTTATGGGAGGCTCAGGAATTAATAATATCAAGTCCTTACCCCATACTTCTACCTAGCTGCGACCTACTCGCGACTTACCTTCACTCGGGCGACAAATCCTCTGACATTTCGCTAGCTACTACTTTTAGTAGAGCTATAGTCGGGAAAAGATGTTTGCATTCATCTGTCTACTGTAATCCTAGCTACCCTATCCCCTTTCTATATTTGTCCCTGACAGAAACTCTAGATGGCAGGAAATCTGTGTTCAAAGAATGCTATGGAAGCTAAGAGATCTCAAAAGGGACCTGATCCGCAGGAATTTGAAAAGGGCCTAGCTCTGAAGGCTGAAGAGTGGCAAACTCTAAGAGAACAGGAAGGGTTCTTGGAAGGCTAGGGGTTAGAGCTTCTGGTTGGTTGGGGAGCTAAAGGATACACTAGGAGTCACACGATCACTGAAAGGGGTACCGCTGAGTGATACTCAATAGTGTCGATACAAACAAAGCAACATTGGATAAACACCAGTAATTCTAAAATATATCGGGGGAAACTATATGGGCTACTCTAGAATACCGCAATACTTATTATGGAGTGAACCTGAATAGAAGGCAGTCTCAGAGTGTTACAGTACATTGCTGTTGAATATATTACTAAAGCGGCAGACGCTGCACGAGGGGCCAAATGGAAGGATGGTGCTGAGATTATTTCCGAGAGCCTTGAACTAGATCTACGGGAGCCAATCCGCATCGCCAGAGTTTCCCAACTCGGGTTGGGAACCCATGTCAAGAACGATACTTGAAAAACCAAGAGAGGCTGGGCAGGAATGGCTAATGTACCAACCGGCAATTAGCATTGTCCCGGGATGCTGGAGATGACTCGTAGATAGGTACCAGGGACAGCGAAATGTATTATATCCAGCTTTCGTGAATGGGAAATCGTGGTCTCGATGTTAGCTTCCAGAAGGCCCCTGCCAATCGCGTTCGTACTCGTTGTCTTTTGGAGGAATCTGACCATCTGTCGGGAATTTCGAATATACCTGGTTTCAGAACTTCTGTCAGTAATCCTGGCACAGGATCGAGATTAAAACAAAGAATATTCCATACTAGTGGAGGAAAACGGTGCCAGTATGTCGAAAACAAGATCGTTTGAGACTCCACTGACAATTATGGTTCCTGCGAATTTCCAGCCAGGCGCACCGTAGCTGACAATGCAGAGTGCTTCACAAAATAATCTTCAAGTATATCCTACGAATCTAGCTGCCCTTGGCTAGACTGCTACTTCGAACTTTTCTGAACGATTGAGACGCCTGACTGAGGGAGGCTGCTATGCTAGTGACGTACTCGCTAGTGATCCGGTATCGAGGGAAGCGGCGAGCTTACGCTAGGAATCCTCTGAATTCTGGGATATGTAGCCAATGGCCTCGATGTTTCCGTGAGAAGGGATTCATGGTGAAGTATGCGTAGAGTAACTTATATCTATGATAAAGTCACCCATACCGGGATTATCAAGAATGATGAAATCCTTGGGTGAAGAGGTAATGATGGAAGAATACAAGACCGGCAGAAGTTTGTGGAGGCCTTTCTTCTTTCCCCTATTCTTATTTTACTCTGTGTTTGTAGAACACGAAGGAAACGCCTGTTCAGGTACGTATTGTCCAACATGGACCCATTTACGAAGGAACAAATAAATCTTGAAGGGAAGGGACAAAGGCGCAGAAATACCCATCGCCGTTTCAACGAAAGCTACCCCAAGACTACATGTACCATATCGTAGGTATCTAACATAGGTTCATGTCAGGTACATATATATTTACTTACCGACCTACCTAAGGTAAGGGGGGAGGGAGGGTATACCAAACCGCCCTATTGTTATGCTGCGAGATTCTTTCTTTCTATATACCATCTACTAAACCACAACGACAACGAAATCCAGAGCTAATCAGCATTGATCAAATGGATGCCTCACCCTTCCTTGTGATCGAACAACCTTGGGGAGAAAAAGGAGAAGAAAGGTAAAAAGAAAAAGAATGGGGGAAAAAATGGGTGGGTGAAGATGACACAACATCCGATACTGGTCACATGACAAAATATTTGAAGGTCTCCCTGGGAATCGAACCCAGATTAGCGGAATCAGAATCCGCTGTGATAACCATTACACTAGGAAACCAATTGGATGTCAAGTCACTCTAGAGCCGAGCCTATAATCATGTGTGCCGAATCAAATGAGCCAGTAAGGTAATGCGGATGGTCCTCTCTCCGATCCACATAGCCACATGCAGGGTCCCCCCCTTCCCCCCACCTTCGACTACACTAGACAGGGTACTGGCATGTTCTACTGGTGCACCCAAGACAACGGGTTTTCGCGGGCCGATTGGGGGTCAAAAGATGGGGAGTGGCTCACCATTACCGGGCGATTGTTGAGCTCTGATCCGCTTTGACGGGAACGGTTGGAATGTTTTACCACAATTATCGCTGACTACCTCCTCTATCGGCCCCTTGAAACATGTTCTTTGCATAAGCTAGACGCCCCGTGAATCCGCGGCGCACGCGACCAGTGTTGCAGCCCACGTTAGCATTGACTGTCATGTCACGTTGTCAACAGCAACTTACCTACACGTAAGTACATCACCCTTTCGTTGTTAGTGTCACCGGTGCTAGCTCCGTGATTACGTCATAGGCTGAAGCAGCACCTATACAACTGCTTAAGAATGACAGATAATAGCAGCTGGACCTGCCGTCAAGAGACTTGGGACAGAACGAATGGGCTCAATCTGAGAATAGGCAAGAGCTACCTACACTCCAGAGCCCAAACATCGTCGACGCGATGTCACTTTTGTATCTAATGGCAATAATTTGTAGTATCACCGCTTATAAAATGCCTTATTCTCTTTCACGGGTGCCAGTTCTAGAGGCCTTGTTTCATTTGATTATGCTCCGTCCGACGCTTTTCTCAGCGTCGTAAAGGGCTGTGTCTATCATCTAATGGTTTCCCAGTTGGACAAGTCCGTCTTCGCTACACTCATGCGTTGACCCGGCGTCACCCAAGCGCCACAAGAGTCGGAAAGATTTGGGGTCGGACTCCTCTCGCCAAGCAACAACTATACACCGCTGAACTGTTGCACGGTTGACGAAGCCCAGCTGTTCCACGGCTTCTTGGGTCAGTAATGCCTTGAACATGCGGTGCGATGGTCCGTCATTGGCCCATCGGAAAGGCGCAAAAAAGGGATGCTTCTTTCGCTTATACAGCTCATCCGTAATGTAAGGACGGACCGCTTGGCGCAAAATCCATTTTTTGTTGAGTGACATCGACACCCTGCTGGACTTAGTCCAGATTGGGCCCAGTTCACTATTCTCACTCTCGGCGGCATAACGTAGTTTAACACTAGGCGGCAACCCATTGGCGTACTCCGTGAGATGGTGGTCCAGAAACGGCGTGCGTGCTTCAATGCTGTGCGCCATCTCCGTGCGGTCGCCAAGATATGATAGCAGAACATTAGCCAACGAATTTTTGTTCCACATATACATGGCCGTATGCAAGGGATTCCATCGTGACCGCATTCGGTCTTGGATATCGTCAGCGTGCGATCCAAGCGCCGTTCGACGGCAGTCATAATCGCCAAATCGAGTTTGCAGCCAAGGAGCGTGGTCGTTGGGTGGCACGCCAAAAGATCATCACTCGTGGCTGCTGCCCCTATACCGGCGATGGATTCAAGGGCGAGCTTATTCTCGTATACTGTCGCGTCACCACGTCGCCAAATTTCCCTCATCCCCCCTTCATGTCCTTGAACATATTCTTTCGGAGGTCGGAGTCTTGGGACATTGGTGAGTTAGTCAAAGCTCCGTCGGCTTCACGAAAGACCTCAGCAAAAAGGTGCGGGTAGCCGGCGAAGTGCTCGCCAGCCCCTTCGCCAGTTAGAACGACCTTGATGCTGTGTTCATGTGGGAGCGTTGAGAGCCCGAACTTGGCCACAAAGTTGAGGTCAAAGTGGTGATGCTCGCAGTGGAACACAGCGTCCGCGAAGTCTTCTGCCAAGGTATCCTCAGTGATAAACTTCTTAACGATCTTAACTTTAAGTCATGCGGCCGTGCACTCGGCAATATCTTATATCTATTAATCTTTTGCTTTCGATGAATCGCTCACGTGCGGCAGGACTTACGTGATTCATCAAACCCAGATGTCTCCGGAAATGCGATAGTGAAACAAGTGACGCTGGAAGCCTCTTCATTCCCTATCTTGACCTTCTCCTTGCGCGCAAATTCCGTAACTATACCGGCAATAGCAGAAGAGTCAATCCCTCCGGATAAGTAGACGAACAGACTCCACCAGCCTCTCGCGAGCTCCAGAGATCATTTCATCTATGGTGCGTTTTTCAGGTTTTCTCTGTGAGGGGGAAACCAGCCACAGAACTCTTCTTAAAGTTCAATCGGCCAACCTTGTCTTCGTATTGCGCATCCCAATACTGAACCTGTTACACACCACCTTGTTCTGTAATATCCAGATAGTGTCCAGGCAAGACTTTTCGCACCCCGCGAAACAGTGTCCTGTCATCAAACATCCATCCGGCATCAGTGATTGCATGCACATCCCAGCGGGGCTCCCAACCCAAGGGCAAGAATGCCTTGGCCTCAGAAGCGATGAGTAGTTTTGACCCGACCTGGGTATAGACCAGCGGCTTGATCCCATAACGATCTTGTGCGGCGATAACACGCTGGGCTGCTTCACTGTTGTCATAGAGGACAAACGCGAATTCACCTCCAAGGTGTGTCAGAAAGTTGGGAGCGCCGTGGATCTTGTAGAGTGCCAGAACAAACTCGCTGTCACTGTCGCTCTGGAAAGGGTAGCCGTGAACGGTTTCGCATCCACGACGAAGACCATCGTAATCGTATATCTCGCCATTTACCACGGCGTGGATCTTATCGTCGCTACTGTGAAGTGGTTGTCGCCCTGCAGAGGATAAATCGTTGATGGATAGCCGGCAGTGGGCGAGCCCGACTTGCTCGTTCGTACTGACCCATATTCCCATGTCATCTGGCCCGCGGTGGGTGATGAGATCGAGTGAGGCTTTGAGGCACGCCGCAAGTGGCTTCGCTCCATCGTTGAGTTCCTCGTCGTAAGGAGGAAGACCCGCAGTTTCCATGCCGCCACCACAGCCACTGGCACCCGTTGCCGCAAGTAAAACACAAGCAGAAAGGCCGCACATCGTTTTCACAAGATTGCGATGATACTAAGAATGCCCCTGAGTAGACAGATATAATCAGGGACATCGAGGCTTTATGTCAACCGACTAGCTGCTCAGCGGGCAATAAGCCACTCGACCGAATCAATAATGAGGTGTAGCTGGTCGCGCACGGTTCGTAGCACTTCCGTTTGGCGCCGTATACTTTATATTATCTTACAAATTCAGCCGTTCGACCTTGCCGTCACGAACTCATTCATATGCACAGTTATGAGAACTAGAAAAATCGGCGACTCGTAGGTGCGCTGGCGTGAACCAAGGAAGTAGTCCGGATGTTCTTAGTTCATCCTTTGCGCGGTTACGAAAAGTGGCCACGCAAGATCATTCCATGAAAAGTACTCATAAATACTCAGCCTCTAATACGATAAACTAGATGTTAGGATTGAGACATGAGGATGATAACCATCGACTTAGCTGACCCATTCACCAATAGGCTTCTTTATATTACGCCATATAATCATTATCGCTGTCTCTAACAGCTTCGTGTTACGTCCTAGGTGATCTCCTATAACGGAATACGGCATTAGTTATATGCGAAAACCCATAGGTCGCATTAGACGGTCCGATGAAAGGACGGTCATCAGATCACCAAAGCCTTGAGCCTTAGAGGGTTCCATTTCATGCTCCTAGCATTCATGTAAAAAAAGCGATTGAGGTAATAGGCTCGATTCCGAAACCACAATCTTAGAACCCAAGTATGGGGTTGATGAATATCTGTTGTTACGTAAGGAATCTAACCTTGACTGAAACGACACTTTTACTTATATACTCGACATCTACTATTCTGGAAGGCGGATACGCAATACTAGAAAAATTATAGGCAGAAGTCGACCGACCAAGAAGACTAATTGAGAGGTGTTACAAGAACTATTATACTTATACCTGAGGACGCATCATGTCGCACACTTTCAAAGAACCTCACGACGGTCTAGAGCTGTGACGTTCATGACGATACTTGTATTTTATTGCAAGCTACTGATTAGAGAGCATCTCCGATTTGCGCCAGATTCTCAATGGCGGCAAGCCCATAGAGGGCGAAATCGTTAGTAGTAATCCATGCTGCTTCATCCACAGGCGTCAGAACCTGGCTGCCCGTCAGCGACACACTTGACCAAGGCGCCGTCGGAGCGAAACCGTCTGTGCTTAGAAACTCATTCCATGCCCTCGCAGCAAGCGTAGCGTTTCCTGATCTCTTCGCCGCGTAGGCCGTCAACCGCGAGTGTCCCTGGCGGAGATTCAACTTCCCGAAAGCTTGTCCGTATCGTGCTGTCTGCTCGGCCGCACTTGCGCCGTAGTAGTAGCAATAATCAAGCCACGCCTGATCAAAAGAAGCTGGCAGATCATCGCCCAAGTAGTGCGTGATCTGGGCGACGATTTCAGGAAGCCCGAAGCTTGCGGAGAGATGTGTTACATCAACTATGCCCTTGTTCTCCGGATCTGTAGCCGGCGGTTTAACTTCTCCTGTGTTTATGTTGTACAGCCCTAGACCTGTCACGAAGCCGTTTTTAAGCGACCCGAGACTCTCTAGTATTGCTTTCAGTTTCGACCTAGCCTCTTCCCAACGTGGGCCTCGGCGCTCCCATTCGATAAGCCAAATCGCCGTGAGCCCGGAGAAGTCGATACCAAGATCGAGATCGATGGCTGTCGGATCCGGGACATAGGTGCCGTTGTCCTCACGGATCTTGCGTCGTGGATCAACTGTCAGGAACGTTTTGTCCGCATCCATAAGACCATGAAGCAGTTCGCCGATACGCTCGTCACCCCCTGAAACGTAATAGAAAATCTGTCTGTAGATGGGGGTGGAAACCCTGATCTGCTTTGCGCTATCTCCCCAGTGCTGCACGCCATGGCGCGTTCCAAATCCACTATAGGGGCCTAGATGGTATATGTCGACCTCACTGGTATGCCTGACGTGTGCTTCGGCAAACCGATAAACGTCCGCTCGACCTGTTCGCAAGAAGTAATTCCAGATGAAGAGATCTGGTGATAACTCCGAGTTGTCCCAGCTAGTATAAAGATTAATATCCTATCAACCTAAATAGGTTCTTAGTAAGTATGAGAAAAGGAAAAAAACTTACGCGTATCCGCCGATGTCGTAACGCCAAACATGACGGTCTACATCATACGTGTGCATGAAATCACCATAATCCCAGAATCCAAACCATCTCCTTCCTTCAACCTGCCCCTGGTAGAACTTATTAAGGAAGTCTAGGTGTGTCTCGAGGGTCTGTACTGCTGGTGTTGCTGTCGTGTTATTTGGTACATCCCAATAGGTCCCGGCCGCTTCAGTTTGCTTGATATACTCTGGCTGAGGAACTAGCACAGGAGGTGCATTGATGTATTCGGTGAAAGTCGCTAGTTCATCCGAAGATGGTGTGCTTTCAAATGGCCGAATAAAAATCTCGTTAGTCCTCCCGACGCCCTGTGGCGTGTTGTATCCTTCTTCGTAATCCTCATATGTGATCTCCAGTGCGTCCAACTGTTTAGCGTACGTGTCCTGGCCGAGGCCATCGTGGAACGGGCGCAAGTCCATCGGTTCACCAGCCGGGCTATACAGCCATAGCGTGAGTTGGCCTGAGTCAGTAGCGGCATTTGATATATCAATACTCGTCGGGTAGCGCTTCCAAAAGTCTCGAAGCCCAACGGCCAAACCACCTGCTGTAGCGCCTCCAAGGTAAGCTAGACCTCCGGCCCGAGTCCCGCCGGGGATTTTTACCCAGCTCTGGCCGGCTTTGGTTCGCTTCTTCAAGGTAAATCCGTCCGGAGATAGTTGTGTAAGCGTGTAATCGTTCCAAGCGGGAATCCACTGTAGTCTCGAGCTAACCGTCGTGGCCCAGGTAGAGGCATCCGGTGTCTTCTTGCCTTCAAATTGAGCTACACGAACCGCTTCACCCGGATCCCGACGTAAGCCGGTAATTCCTTGCACGGCTTCATTCAGAAAGCCACCTTCCACACCCGCGATTCTGATGTGGCGATCATATAATTCCTCGCCAACCAGCGGGATATCGAAACGAAGCCCGATTCCAGTTATGAAGTCCTTATCTGCCACCCCGTCGAAAACAAGTGTGTGCACTACTCGGATTGTGTCCGAGTTGGCGTATAAATAAAACCGCACCGTGAATGGGATCCAAGGATCATGTGTCGCTGTAGATTCGCTCTCGCTGATTCGATGGTCACCCCGAACAGTTACTAATGTTCGTACCGAGGTATCCTCATCTACAGTCGTAGTATTGATTTTCGATTCGAGCTGATAATAGCTGATATCTGCTTTCGCTGAGCTTCCTGTAGTGTCTGGAACTGCTGATTGAGATTGCAAGACTAGCTTGCCGTTCTTCCCTACAACCTTTCCACTAGGTGTGCTTAAAGAGCCGACGAGCACATTTCCGGATTTTGGGAACGAAGCCTTGAGTTTGCCCGTGTCCACGACAATCTCATCTTGCGCGTCGTCTACCTTGATCGATTCGCGTCTGATTTGCCGGGAAGCGCCCTTACTAGCTGTGATCTTATACCCGTCGGGTACCGATGCAGAACCAGGTATGGCATGCCCCGTCCACTTAATAGAGCCGTCAGCCCAGCGTGAGGTTACCCAGGACTGAATGGTTACATCCTCGCCATCATCAGTTGAAGCTGAGAAAGCGACTCGATCACCGGGGTATTTCCCTCTCGACCAGGGTAAGCCGAAGGTAGTGCCGACATTCAAGGCCGGCTTGCCTTCGAGCCACTTCACATCAACCACATCTGAAGAGCCATTCGTATTTAGCGTCGAAAGTGCACGGCCCGTGACATGAGGTAGGCAGAACACCGAGCATAACAACACATTAAGAAACATCCTCGATTTTCCGAAACGGTAAGCGGAGCGCTCCTGACGGTTCATTCCTCTCGCGACCAAGGAACAACATAGGGAAGGAAAAGCGGCTCGCGTACATTTAAATATTTTAGCTACATCACTCTCATTAAACGGCCTAGCCTGAACCCAAGATTAATCGATGTCAACTCCAATATCGATTATACCCGCTCGGCCCCCATTATCCCGAGCTAGTGCTAGGCTAACGGGGATTAACCCAATGACGTTTTTTATTGCGTGCTTGCACAATGATAGCCCATCCTAGATATAGGAGAGTCTCCGAAGAGTGATGCAGTGAATATGGCACCTTTGTCCTGCTCATTTGGTCTCTCGAAGTTCGTACGAGTCATGTTTATATAGGCATTGATAGTTGCGGGGTCCGAGAGTATTGATGAGCATCACGGAAGGCTTGGCAAGTTTAAGAGAAATTGGAGACCTCCCCACCAGGCAAGAAATCTCGGTGAGCGAAATTGGGGTTAAGCTTGGCTGATTCACCTCAGAGGCAGAGGTATAGGGTAGATAGGCTAACGTTTTGATATCATGCAACATTCTACAATTTTACAGTGAGGTGTCCTGAACCTAGGGCGGTCTGATACCCTGAGGCATTTAAAAGTCAAGAGATCATCAACACGAAGACAGGAAGTCAGTATAAGAGCTTATTGGTCATATCTGAGTATCTACTCGAAAAGGGTAGCATCGTTATTATCATTACCCTTCTCTCCCATGATTTCTCAACATCAATCTCAAGCACCCAAAGTCCCACTCCGACTTTGTCCTCGAGTAGCAAATCATCTCACTCAATCCACCAATAAGCCGTCATCGTCGAAAATATGACGAACGAGTAAAGAACAACATTTCGTCAAGTACAACATGTGGTAATGTCAATCTCCCTAGGCGCCAATACTCCCGAATCATATGGAACCTCCAGGGAAAATACTTCGCGTCTCGTACATTATTAGATCTTTACAGGTTCCTTTTTTGTTTCCTTCTTTGTTGGTTTCTTCTTCTCATCATCGATGGATGCGGGTGCCTGACCAGGGCATACCTATTGCCACTGTCTTATCAAGACACCATTCGGTGCCATCGGTACAACCGGAACTGCCGGGAAGATCGGCATAACGGGGGCGGCAGACTGAATGAAGACAGGAGCCGGAGGTGGTGGTGGTGGGGCGACGACTACAACAGGTGCAGGGCGCACTATACCCGCTGCTATAATAGGCTGACCAATAAAGCACATTGTGGTCGAGTCGATTGGGAATGTTCGGTGTAGGATTGAGGTTCTTTTAGGTGCTGTTGATGGGTATCTTCCTCTTGGAACATTAGTGAAAGTTAAACAGAAGGTCTGATGATTGAGTATTTCTTACTGTGTGATGAAACCTCTTAGTGGACTCTGTGATCAAGTCTGTGGTCGTGCGTAAGTGTGAGTGTGTTGGTAACGGAACGGGAGGGTTCATTTGGAAGGGAGGGATAGACATCCTTATATAGAACTAGGGCCTGTGGCTTGCCTGGTGAACGATGGCTTATCGTGGTATGTCAATGCCATGTCACTCCATTGCCGACTGTTCGTTTGTATTCTCGAATAGCAAGGCCATGTTAATAGCGCACCCTGGTGGTCGCATTGTAGGTACCATTGTATTCACCGAAATAATGGTATTGTGAAGTGTCCCAATAGCGAAAAGGATATACGTACACTGTGGACGGGGTATTGCGGTTTTACCACTCATTCCTAGGTCAATGTAGCACGACGAGTCGCCGATATTGCCGCTTGCATGGCGCGTGGCACCGAATTGTGCGACTTCAAACAGTGTGTATGCGGAGCAAACAAGTCTCGCGGTTATCTATTGTCGAATCAGTGGCCGTGATACTATTCATACTAGGGTACCATAAATAGGATATATTGTGCGGAATCGTGACGGGGTATGTATTGCTTCTACAGGCGAGGATTATTCCTTTTAATAGAATGAAGGCTACAAAATGATTGTAGATTGCTAATATAGATCACATGGTATCTTATACAAGCATGAACCAATAACCGATGGCCTAGAATACACAGAGTTAGATAATAAGATAGGCAACAAAAGAATTCTCGCGGAGGAGTGGAAAGTAATCAATTAAAGGAATAGAGCCAGTACTAGGTATAAAAGCAATCTGCTAGTAGTATATTCAGATAATCTAAAGTCTAAGTTCTAAATATATAATCTATATAAAAAACTACCTATTTATATATAAAATTACTTAGATTATTATTAAGCCGATTTATTTATACTAAAAAAGATTTAAATAAACCTATTTTTTTATAACATACTTTTTAGCTTTATAGTATAATCTATAAGGCTATATTTATAAACAAAAAAAAAATATTATAAAATTTATTTTAGTAATTTTTATTAATTATAAAGATTATAGTAATATAAAAAGGCTGCTATATACAGCTTATAAAAAGCACTATATAATAGTTTTTTAAGCTCTTATTAAAAGTAAACAAATAATACTACTATTATTAGTAATACTAGCGCTATAAAATAAGTACTTATTTACTTTAACAATTAATTTTTAAGCAACTACTAGTTTTAATATGCTTATTAAGTAGGTATAATAGCTACTTTTATTAATTTATAGTTTGCTTTTTTTTTTTTTTTTTTTTTAGCTTTATAAAATTATAGCTTTTATAAGTTTTTAATATAATTACTTTTAATACTATTAAAAATATTAGCTAATATATATATACTTAGTTTATATTATTATATAAAATTGTTTTTTTATAAATTTTATTTTTTTACGCTTATATATACGTATACTTTTTAAAATAACTTTTAAAAGCTTAAAATAGTTTTTTATATAATTTAAAACTTATATAATTAATAAACACGTTATTTATTATTATAGCTAATTTATATTTTTTTAATAGCTTTTTTTTTTATATATAAATAATTTTTTAATTTTTTTATATATATAAAAATTTTAGCTAACTATATAAATAGCTTAAATAATTTTCTTACTTTTATAATAATAACTATTTTAATGCTTATATTAGTTAATATTATAGCTTAGCTTAAGCATAATAATAAGCTTTAAGCTTAAAAGTTAGCAAATTATATAATTGCTGCTTAACAAAAAACAGGTTTTATATTTTCTTTTGTTTTTTTTTTTTTTATACTTAGCTTTAATACCTTTTTTTTTACAGTTATTACTTTTATAAAAGCTGCTGCTATTACTACTGCCGATTTTTTTACTAAAGCTATTGCTATTATTAACCTGCTAGCAGCTTTTAAAACTTTTAAACATTTTATTATAGCTGCGTTTAATATGCTTAATTTTAGTTTTAATTTATATAAGCAAAATAATTTAAGTTTAAGCGTTTATAAGCGCTTTAATTAAAGTGCTAAACATACTGTTTTTTGCTTACTATATATTTTATTTATATTATATAATATTTTTATTAAAAAATGCTATAATATTTTATATAGCTTATATTGCTAAAAGTATACTTTTAAATATTTTTACAAGCTTTTATAAGTAATAGTTTTTTATAAGCAGCTTAGCTTAATATATACTAATATAATTATATAAGCTACTTTATACTTTTTTAATAATATAAAAGTTTTTAGCAAAAGCTATAGCTTATAAAGCTAATAAAAAGCGTAAAAAAACTATAAATAGCTTTATATAATCTTTTAAATATGCTATTTATAATTAATACTAATATAAAAATAAAAGTTAAATAAATATAAAATTGCTATATAGTTAATTTTTAATATTTTTAAAAAAAAATTTATAGCTGCTATTAATACT
Organism: Xylaria sp. Z50; assembly: GCA_037356035.1. NCBI lineage: Eukaryota > Fungi > Ascomycota > Sordariomycetes > Xylariales > Xylariaceae > Xylaria > Xylaria sp. Z50. The sequence goes on along the minus strand of JBAWJU010000013.1, from coordinate 696,551 downwards.
ATTTTTGCTTTTACTTTTGCTTTTGCTTTTGCTTTTATAGCTTTTTCTGCTTTTACTTTTACTTTAGCTTTAGCTTTTATTTTTATTTAAAAACAGCTTAACATATTTTATACAAGCTTTTTTAAAATAAGCTAAGCACTTTTTAAGTTTATTTTTATTTTTTACTATTAGTTATTTTTAAGCTTTTTTTTTTACTTTTAGGCTTTTTTTTTTTGCTTTTAAGCAATTATTAGCTTTTAAGCATAAATTTTTTAAGCTTTTAAGCTATATACTTTTAAGCCTTTAGGCATATATAAAGCTTTAGCTTATAATTTTTAAAATTACCTAGTAGTTTATTAAAAAAGGCTTTATATTTAATATAAAGTTTTGTTTTTTAAGTTATTATATAAATTTTTTTTATACTAAATAACTTATATTTTATAAATTAATAAAAGCATAAAAATGCTTATACTATACTTTTAGCAAATTTTTAGTAAGTTTATTAGCAAGTATTTAATTTATAAGCAAATATACTATCTTAAATAATTTTTTATAGTACTTTTATTTTACTTATATATTTTAAATATTAATATAATAAAGCCTTATATTAATTTTCTTATTTTTTTTTATTACTAAACAAATTATTTAAGTATTATTTAAAAAAATTATTTATTTTTAACTAAGCTTAAGATTTATATCTTTAAAAAGCTTTTTTAAAGCTATAGTTTTTATTTTTATAAAACTTAAAATATTAATTTCTGCTTTTATAGTAAAAGTAGCTATAATGCTTTACTTAATAGCTTTTTAGCAGATTACACCTTTAAATAAAAATATAATATACTTATATAATAAGCGCTAAGTTTTTTTATTATTACTAAATAAAGCGTTTTTAGCAATTAATAAAGCTTAAGCGCTTTATTTTTAATAATTATAAATAATTTTTAAAAACTTAGTATAATATAAATATTTAATTATTTAATTTGCTATAGCTAAGTACTTTAAGCTAAAGTTAATAAAATGCTTTAAAAGTTAAGCTATTATATAAGCTATATTAAATTTAATTATAATTATAATATATAAAATTAATTTTATATGCTTTTAAAAAACCTTTATTTATATCTTTATAGCTATTTCTAAGTATTTTTTTAGTTTTTTTATAAGTAGTAGTATTATAAAAATCTAGCTATTATTTGCTAGGCTAAAACATTATACGATTTTTTTAATATATTAGTTATAAATTAGTATTAGCTTTTAAGTTTTATAGTTTTTAATTACCTTAATTTTTAAAAACTAAAAAACGTTGCCTTGTTTTTTAAGTTTATAAGCTTTTTTAATTTCTAAAATTACTTTTTAAGCTTTTTTTTTGTTTTTTTTATAATATATTATTAAAAAGTTATTTATATAAAAAATTATATATACTTTACAATTAAGTAAATAAAACAAATAAAGCTTTTTAAGCAAAAAAATTAGTTATAACTTTTTAAATATTAAAACAAACTTTTTATACTATAATAAAAATAAGTTTTAAAGTTTATATAAGGCTTTATTAAGCAGTATTATTTTGCTTTTTTATTTAAAGCTATTTAGCAGTTTATATATTATAAGCTTTTTTTTTGTTTTTATAACGTTTAAAAATATACTAATTATATTAAACTATTTTATTTTTAAATTAAACTAAGCAGCTATTACTATTATAATTTTAAAAGTTTTAGCTATAAATATAGCAGTATAAGTTAATTAAAACATATTTTTTACTTAAAGATTTTTTTAAGCTATTAAGCATGCTTTATATATTTTTAAATATTTTTTTTTATTAAACTTATAAATAAATACTTATTTTAGTAGCAAAAGCTTATATTTAGTTTTTTTGCGTAAAATAATAATTATAGCGTTTATTTTTTAAAGTTTTGCAATTTTTTTAGTAGCGTTTTTTTAAAACTAATTTTTTAAAAAGTATTTTATAAGGTTTTTTTATGCTTTTAGTAGTAGCTTTACTAAATTATTTTAATATATTTAAAGCTGCTAAAAAGCAGCTTTAAAATATTTAGCCTTATATTAGTTTACTATAGCTACAAATATTATATATAATATTTTATACTTTTAGTTTTTTTAGTATATAGCTTTTAGCTAATTAAATATAAAAATATTTAAAAAGTTAATTTAAAAAAAATTATCTAAAGTATTAATTTTTTATTTTTTATAAATTAGTTTAATAAAAGTAGTAAATATATTTGCGTTTTTTTTATTTTTAGCAATATTTTTAAAAGGCTTTTTTTATAACCTTTAACTAAATTTTACTTTTAAAGTTTAAATTTTATAAGCTAGTTATTATTAAGCTAGTTACTTACTTATAACTATATAATCTTTAGCTAGGTTTTTTAGCAGATTATTAGCTGTTTTTTTTATTTTAGTTAAGTATACTTTTTAGTAAAGCTTTTAATTTCTGCTTTATTTTGCAGCTATTTTAGGCTTATTTTCTAGTTATTTAGCTGTTTTTATTTGCTTTTAAGTTTTATTAAAATGCTATTTTAATTTAAAGGTTTTTTAAAAAGTTATAAGTTTATATAGCTAATTTTTAAAAGCTTTTAAATTTTTTTTGTTTTATTTTTTAAACGTTTTTATTTTTAACTTATACTTTTTTAGTTAGCTTTTAGCTAAATAGTTATTAAAGCTAAAATTACTTTTAGTTTTACTAAAAAATTTTTTTAGCTTTAGCTTAAAGTATATTAGTAGCATTATTTTTTATATATTAGTTATTTTTAAGATTTTTTTTAAGTTTAAAAAAGGTAAAAATATAAAGCATATTAGCTTTATATTAATTTTAATAGCTAGTTTTTTTTGCTTTTTCTAATAAAAAATCTTTTTGTTAAAGCATATATTTTTTATAATAATTACTTTGTTTAATTAAAAAATTTATATCTTATATAAGTTAAAAGCTTTATATTTTATTAAATACTTAATATAAATATGCTAATTTATTTTATATGCTTACTTATGCTTATTAGCAAGCTTATTTTTTTTTAAAAAATATATTTTATAGCTATATGCTTATATATTATTTTAATTAAGCCTTAAGTTTACTATTTAGCTTATTATAAATTTAAGCAAATACTATTTATAGTACTGCTTAAACTAGTTAAAAAATATTTTTACTAATATATATAAATTATAAGCTTTTAATAAGCTTTAGTTATATAATTATATAGCAGTATAAACTACTTTTATTTAAAGCTTGTTAAAAAAACCTGCTTTTTATAGCATTTTTATAGCTTTAGTAATTACTTTTTGCTTTGCTTTTTTACTACTTTTTATAAGCTTTTTAATATATGCTAAAAAAAGCTTAAAATTAATTTTTTTGTTTTTTAATTAACGCTAAAAATTAGTTTTACCTTGCTTTAAAATTACTGCTTATTTTTTATTGCTGCATATTTTATATATAAAAAGCTTATATTGCCTTATTATTTAGCGCTTAAAGCACTTTAAAGTTTTATAAACTTAAAGTTTTATTTTTTATATTAAGGTATATATATAAATTATTTTACTGTACTTATTTTTAATTATAAATACTTAAAATGCTTTTTTATATTTTTTAAAGTAATTAAAAAGATTTTAGTTAACTTTTTAAAAAAGGCGTACAGTATGCTTTTTAAAAGGTTTTTAAAAAATTATTTGCATAGTATATGTTTTAGCATAGCTTTTGCACTTAATTTTTTTAGTTTTTTTAATTTTTACTTTTTTGCATTATTTACTAAGGCTTTTAAAAGCCTTGGTTTTAAATACCTTAATCTTTTATACTATAGATTTTTTAAGTTTTTTTAAAGCTTTAAAAAATTTATTAATTTTTTTTATAAGCGTTTTTTTTTAAATGCTATAATTATGCTAGCTATATTTAATAAAATTACTTTTAATATAAAGTGCTAACTAACTACTAAAAAACTGCTTAAATAAATAAAAATAAGCTTATATTTAAAAAATATTAAGTTTGGCTTTTTAATTAACTATTTTATAAGTATGCTATTTTAAAAGATTTTATATTAAAAAAAATAGTTTAAGCTATAATACTAGATTTTTAAATTTTAAAAATAAGCTTTAAAAACTATATTTATATAAAATCTTTTTATTAAGGCTATATTTTTTAAGGTTAAGTTAGCAGTATTTTTACTTTTAACGCTTATAAAAACGTTAAAAATAATTTTTTTTTTTTATTTTAGTATAAAAAAGCTAATAGTATTAGCGTTAACATTTTCTTTGTTTTTAAATAAAATAAAAAAGCTAGGTATTAGTAGCTTTTTAATGTTAACTAAGTAAAAGATTTTATAGTTGTTTATTATAATGCTTTTTAAAAGCAAATAAAGCTTATAACCTAATATAATATAGATTTTTAAGTTAGTAAAAATTTTTTTAACTAGTATTTTATTAATAATAGTGCAAATTAAGTTAAAATTAGGCTATTTTTTTTTTAATACTTTTTTATTAAATCTGCTTTTGCTATAAAAGTTGGTTACGCTTTATTTTTTTTTTGCAATTTTTTGCTATAGCTTTATTTAACATATAAAACTTTACCTTTTTTTAATCTGCTTTATTTATTTAAGTAATAGCTTAATGCTTTTTTTATTAAAAGCTTTAGTTATAGCAAATTATAAGCGTTTATATATATAAAAAAGCTAAAAATAGGTTTTAAATAAATTAAGCAAATATAAGTACTAGTAACTTTAGCTAGCTAAGTTTTTTTGCTTAGTAAACTTATTTTAACTAAATTGCTAGTTTTATAATTAGCTTTAAAATCTTTTACTAAGTATTATAAAGATTTTATTGCTATTATATTTTTTTTTGTTAAGCTTTTTATAAACTAGCATAAAAAATATTTATATATATTATTTAAAGTTTACTAATAGCCTGCTTAGTTATTTATTTATAATAAAACTTATAATTTGCTAGTATACTTAATTTAAAGCTATTTTAATTTAAATAGCTTTTAAAAAGTTTTTAGTAGCAAATATACTATTTATTTTTAAGAAATTTAAAGCTATTATATTAAAATATGCTTGATTTTATATTATAAACTATATATTAGGCTTTATACTGCTATTTTAAGCTTTGCTAAGCATTTTTTAGTACTAGTATTAAGCCTGCGTTTTTTTTACTAATTATATAAGCGCTAGCATATTTTTTAAAGCTTTTATTATTTATTATAGGTTAATTAATTTGCTAATAATAAGCTTTGTTATTATTGCTTTTATAATCGATTTATTAACGGTTTTATAAATTTATTAATATAAGGCAATATATAAATCTGCTTTTTTTTTAAAATTTTTTTTAATTATTAAGTAGTTTTTATATAGCTTGTTTAGTTTTAGCTAGATTTTTATATTTAATAGCTTTTTTAAAAGTAGTTTTAGCGCTTTTTTTTAAATAGCTACTGGTAAGCGTAGCTATAGTTAATAGATTATAAAATATTATTAGTTTTGTTTTTTAATTAGCTTATTTTTTATAGCTGTTTTTAAAGGTTTTAAAAAAGCAACTTTAGGGTTAAATATATAGTTAGGCGTATTTAAATTAATTGCATTTTATAGTTTGTTAAAAATAGCAATTACTTATAGTTTTTAGATTTATATAAAGTAATTATATTAATTATAAAGTGCTATTTTTTTTTAAATAAAATTTTTAGCGCTTATTATTAATATTATAATAATTAAAGTAACTAGTAATAACTTAATTATATAGCAATTTTAAAATTATAAAAATAAAAATAAGATTTTTTAAAATATTTATTTAGCGATTGCTTAAAAAAATAGTAGCACCGGTTTTTATAGCAAACTAGGCTTATAATTTTTGCAAAAAAGTAAAAAGTAATTAATTAAAAAAATAAAGCTAGTGCTAGGTATAAAAGCAATCTGCTAATAGTATATTTAAATAATCTAAAATCTAAGTTCTAAGTGTGTAATTTATATAAAAAACTACTTATTTATATATAAGATTACTTGGACTGTTATTGAGCCGATTTATTCACACTAGAGGGGATCTGGATAGACCTACTTCTCCGTGACAAGGATCTTAGCGAAATAAATACATGATGTATCAACAGTTACTTCTAGTACTAGCATACTAGTATACACGTAATGCATGCGATGTGTGCTCAACTAATGGACCTAGGATATATATAGCTATCTATTCTCCTCCAGTAAGCTTGGAGTCTAACTATATAAGCTCTCCTAACATTAAATTCAGAAAGGAAATAGCAAAGTAAAGAACGTCTGAGTGCATAGGAGATGGATACCAAGGCTATTGTACTAATTCTTTCTCTTATCGATGTGCCTTCTACGTGACGAAATCACTTTGACTCTTCAAATGTCCTTGGCTCTTGGTTCGCAGCTTGCCTTATTGCAGTCCACCGATAGCTACATCAACGAATGTCACCTGTAACTAGTGGCATATCACCTCCTATCAATATGCTCGTCCATTCTATGTAGGCGCTTTACCTTAACGTGGCCTACCATAGAGCCCAATAGTGACCGGGCGTTGATTCATTCAAGTGCCTCCAACTTATTGGAACGAGAAGTCACAAAAAAAAAGCCATCTTTTGAGTCAGTGCGACCATGCTGAGATGACCACCTTTAGTAAGTTGCCTCAACAGCTGCATACTCCTTCCCCTCAACCTCGATAGAGAACTTCATCAAACCCGAGGGGAGATTTTCGAGTAGAAGATTATACCAGATCTCCAAATACGGCTCCCCTTCGAAGTACTTTTTCTCAAAGCAGGACTCCGGCACTTTTGTTAGGTCTGTGCGTATAGAGCAATTCGTCTTGGTATCTGTTAATGCTGTGCGTTAGTCGTACCCGATATAAAATGATGTTCCCCTCTGCCCTAGTGACTAATTGACTGCTTACTGTTGTCGGGATGAACCGGGGCTAGCACTGAGGTACATTCATATAGATTTTGTCCAAATTCAAGTTCCTCCAGAGTAGGATTATGTCCTCCTATTTTTTGTCTGAATTCGTAGGTGTTCTTGTGCCCTCGTTTGAGCTCGTCTTCCTATTTAATTTCCATTGCAGTTAGTCAGGGAAACTACTCGCGTAGATTTTGGACTAACCCTTTCGATATACCATTGCATTAATACGCATCTGTCGCCAGCACAAAATGAGAACTGCCTCTTAGGCTGTCCTCTATCTCTTGAGTGTTCCCACGGCACTTGATATACAACCCCGTAATGCTTCGTGGCTCTAGTCGATACGACAGTTGGGCGTGTTGGTCCTAATGGAAGTTTGCTCATTGCAGCGCCTCTATTTGGTATTAGCAACAAGCCAAATCTAAAGGGGGTGAGGAGATTTACTTCACGATCGCAGACCACCTATTCCAGTACCAAATTAGTCTATACCCACTTGTAGCGGTAAAGGGGAAAATGACTCACGCTTCCTTTGGTTGTATCACCTCTGTAGTTTGCTAGAGTTAGTGATTGTTGTTTTTTTCTTTAGGTCAAATAGGGGTTTATTCATGAGTTCTGCATCCCTTCGAGCGACGCTTGTCGCCTCGACAGAAAAGGTTTGCCTCCGCAAGTAGCTATTACAGGAAGAAACTGGCCCCAGGAGCAGCTTACTTATTTTGGGATTAGAATCTTGAATACTCTCTTTTAGGTACGCACTTGCACCAAACCCTCCGACAAGGAATATGGCCTATTCGAGGTTATTAGCTCATATGTGAGGTTGATGAAGTTCAGTATAGAATACATACTTTCACATCTGAGTTATTATTGCTCTCTAGCCGTTTGATCTGGACGTCGCGGACTTGTTCAAGCACAAGTTTGTCAATATCCCGAATAATGGGATCGAAGATGCGAAACATAGTTTGTCTATATTAACAATCAGCAATTTCGGGTAGTCCCTATGAGGGTGCAAGCTTACCCGGATAGAGTCATGGAGTTTTTCACTAAACCCTTTGCCTCATTGTCCTTAAGATTGGCCATAGGGAAGCTGACGTATCTATCGGGATCGCGAGGCCCTCGGAACGAAAGCTTGTGCGCAACATCAAACTCGCGCAAGGCATTGCGGTAGCCTTCCGTTTTCTTTAAGCCCAAAAATACGTCTTCGCCAACAGTCTGCTTTATTAATTCTTCGAACGACCGATTGAGCATCAAGGATCCATGCGCGCCGCCTAGAATATGTAAGATCAAAGGCGTTACGACGGGGTTTAACAGAAGGCTAACCTGAAGGTACAGTTAAGGCCCTCACCCCGAATGGGTTGAGCGACATAATTTCGTAGGAGATTAAGTCTACTGTACCGCCCCCAGCATCACATATCACGACGGTATCACCGTCCTATAAGTTATTAGAAAACCATATTGATATATATTAACGTCATGACTTACTTTGAGGCCTTTGTCCCTCATTGTCTGCAATGTGAAGAGTGCTGCTGCCTCTGGCTCTGTAATCATATCCACCGGGGATATTCCTGCTTTGCGCGCAGCCTAGTACTCAATTAGCCTATGGTGTACCCTATGAGTATCAGCTGATGGGAGCGATAGTAGACCTACACGTTGAGTCGTGGCCTTGGCAATATCAGACCACACGGCGGGGACAGTTAGAATGTACTGCTTCTTGAATCCATCGACGAATCCTGGTAAGTAGCCCTTCTCAACTTCGGCAATTGCATGCTGAAATATGGCCTTGAAGTAATCTGCGGCAATATCAACAACAGGCTTTGGAAGCTTTGCGATCTCCGCACTGGGATCATGTGGGATCCAGTAAGGACGCTTCAAGTCGGGGTCAAGCAATAACTTAAGTCCTGAAATCTTTTCCTTCAGAGTCTGTCCAAGTTCGTATCCCCACTTGAACTTATCAGTTGACCCGGGTGTGTACTGGAGCTCAGTTGGTGTTTTGGGGACGATGCGATCTTGGGCCCCAGGCCAAGAATCCACAGTATAGACTTTCTCCGGGTCATTGGTGAATGCATATGCCACACTGCATGAAACTTATTAGTCGGTAGTTAAAAAATAAAGAAAATATTTGAATGACTTGCCCACTGAAGGTTGTCCCAAAGTCGAGGGCGAGGACTAAGCGGCCTTCATCGTCGGAGACTTCACCTATCCCATCATTAAGAGCTAATAGAAGCCCGTTCACGTCTTCCATGCTGAGAATTCCTTGTTTCTCCGTAATTTCGCGGCTCGCGATCTCAAAATATCGAAAGGAAGATTGGAAACTTTTGAGTGTCGGAGGTGCATAAAAATAGTTTGACCGTAACGACAAGCAACATTAACGACACGTCGTTCTGATAGTTGCGCTGGTCACTCGAAACTCGGCCGCGGCTCATTCTCAACTCCGCTTCGTATTCTAGCGTTCTATTAGAGAATCCATGGCACCAAGGGTAAGAAAAGGGGCAATCTACTGGTGTGGCTGAATCGATCAAATGATAATGGATCAAATGTGCACTTTCATAAGGCAAATTTGGAGGATCGCGGATCACCCCTACTATCACCTATAAGACCCTAGCCTCCAGGGAATAGCTATTCGATATCTCAATGCTCAGAGCCCAGCCGCGCCAGCTCTTGTTTCATTTTAGGACACGGCCGCAAACCATCGGAGTATCACGTATAGAATCTACGCCTTGGCTAATCATGCGGGTACATGATCTTTTCATTGTTCGCACATTTGATCCTGGGTAATTTTCTTACTCAGGAGGTGGTGGCCGAAAACGATCTCGAAATGTCTCACCTTTACAGCAAGCCCACCACCACAACTCAGTAGATAGCTGCAGCAGGCTGCAGCAGCTCAGGAAGTATGACAAGAATAGAAGCTCAAGGCGTATAATAAAACATGCTACAAGGGTGTTAATTGGTTACGTGTTCCGGTCTATCCATCAACATCCTCGCATTGCTTATCATTTCTTCTTAGCTATATGCAGGCTGTGAGAGCCTGAGGCTAATTTGAAAATCTTGAGAAAGGTCGAGAACCAAGTCTTGTACGATCTTCCTTGGTGTGTACCGTAGGGTTCAAGAGTCTACCGGGAGTCTATTGAGTAGTGGCGTAGCTCACTTCGCGTTGGCTTTACCAGAGACATCTCTGCATGAACTTCTTCCCAGTCTGCTTTAAGGTGTTCCTGAACCATAGCAACGCTCAAAACAACGAGAATTATGTCTAACGAGCCTGATATTATGGAAATTGACACAGAGGCTGATAACCTCGAAAATGAGGTTCGGCAAAATGACAAGCTGCTACACGAAACGTCTTCAGACTCGGAGGACATCAAGTCGCGCCTCTCCATCGAGACACAGACACCATCTGATGATTCAGATTTACCACCCCCCCTCCCCCCGAAGGTAAGATAAATGTCCCCTGAATTATGCTGAGACTGACTAGAAGTCACAAAGCGTCCTAATACACCCGAAACCTATCATGACAATGTCGAGAGAAACGCACAGATTAGAGTGCTCGAAACGGCCTTGGAGGACGCAAGGAAGCGCCTCGACGAAGAATCGCGCAAGGTAGCCACTCTACAAGACAAGATCATAGAGAAAGATCTCCAACTAGCGAACTACAAAAGGATGATCGTCCGGTCTGGCCGGCGCGAAGAACAGCCAAATGACGGTCAAATAATTGAACTCTTTATCAAGTTGAAGAGCGAAATTGTCAGCTTCTGTACGACGTGTCTCCCGGGTGGCATCCGGGTTCCTCACTTCGAAAGAACCTCACCCGAGATAGGCGATTTGCTGATGCGCGCTAAAGTAGCGAGCCTGATATTTCTAAGTTTCTTCGGCCCCTCTACTGGCATCTTTGGCCACCTCGACACGATGAACAATGCTACGCTTGAGAATGGGAAAGGCGATTCCAAGAGTTCATATCAGCAGATCGAAGGGTTTTTCAATTTTGCAAAGAGTGATGAAATTATAACAGAGGAAGAACTGAAAAACTGGCGTATAATGACCGTCAATCTTGCTCGGAAGGTTTCCAAAGGACTTGACGAATACAGCATCATGCAAGCGGAAGATATGTGGAAGAGTGACCTTCGTCAATATAGTGTGGCAGCGAGCAAGAAGAGAGGTTCCTCGAATCGACCACCCGGAGAGTTGATTGGGCTCTGTAAGACAGCCTACAACATCGCCTTGATTTTCCGCTCGTCCAAAATTGAATACTATTGGATGCAGATGGCGAACACTACAAGAGTGCAGCCTCATGAGGCCGAGATTCTTGGGACTATGGGGGTATCGCAATCAGACCCACACTGCGTTGAGAAGATCATCTTCGGAGAGGTGATCAGGGGAAATAGGAACACTGGCAAGCTGGGGGACGGTTCGACGCGGCTGTTGAAGGCCAGTGTTGTAATAGGCTGCCTGGAGAGAAAGGCTAGGTAGGATACATATGGGGATTAAGTGTTGACTAATAAGTCTTGATTGTTGGCCGTATACCAGGGATGTATGTATTTCCGGTGTGGGTTGGATGCGTTGACCTCAGGTCCTATTATGTCAGATAGTCTGTCCATTCTCATCTTTTGATATAACCACTGATACTGCTGACGTTCTTTTGCTGTGATTTTCATCCAATTTTAGCATACGATGGAATAGGACTCTACATAATGATAATAGGATTAATAGATTAGCTGAACCACGCAGTAATATACGCATTATGATCCCATGTTTCCGCCAATGTAATTTTACCCGGGCTTCCGCCACGCAACAGTGCGTCGGAGCGGTGTGTCAAAGTTAGATATATCGAGCCTTGCTGCAACGACACGACATTCATGAGACCAAAAACACCTGTCTTGCTTACGACCTAAAATAAGCAACGTGCCTTAACTTCCGTGTCTTAACCATTTTAACGCCAATATTGCGTTTTCGACTTTTTTTTCATCCTACGGAAACGACATTGTCTATACTGGTTACTCAAGTTCACCCAGCCTAGACAGAGTGTTGATCTAAAACAAGGTGTGGTGGCCTCAGGGCTTATTACGAGCTAAGAAAGCGATACCCCATGCCAGAGACTCTTAGGAAGCGGGTTATACCGACGATTCTAAGGCAGGCATCTGAGGGGAACCACACCCATAGGCTATAGCAGACTTCAGCAGCACCATCCCCATGCCCCTCACCACCTCTACCCATCCTGAAGGATCGTGTACACGGTAGAAAGGACGGGTATGATTAAAGGGGTAACACACATAGGACAAGGGCAAGGGCTGACCAAATACCGCAGAGTTCGTGGCGCGGCCCGGAAAATAAGCATAAGCCCAACAGAAAACTGCCGAAGCTAAACTAGGCGGCACTAATAGGTGGTGTATTGCATTCGTAAGGTGGTGCAGAAAGGTTGACATCTACATACAGCATTCATGCGCGTTGTCGCCGAGCATAAACCTTTCGGAATAGGAGCAAAAAACCAAACAAAAAAACGAGACTAATTAGAATGGCCAAAAAAAAATCGTCAGATGTGATTAAATGGGTAGATATACTTTTGTCACTGAAAAAAAAACAACGCAGCTATTCCATGTTGCAATTAACGGTATATATATCCACTTGCACGCGACAGCGTCGTGTCTTAGGTTGTTTAAATTTGAAAATCACTCTTCTCGCTTGTATTTGCTTCGTCTCGGTGTTGATAGTGACCCTGTCACATGTAGAACAAAGGTGGCTTGTTAGATCCGACTTTCGTTTCAAACTACACTACCTTAACGCCTAAAACATAACCCGTTCGCCATCGAGCATCCCACCCGACCAGCGAAGCACGACACCAGTAAACCAACCGCCAGACAGCATGTCAGGAGCGCTCGCCATCTGGCTCTGCAGCGGGGTCGTGACATGTCTAATCAGCGCACGGCTAGGCCTGCGCAAATGGCGCAAACTCGCGTTCACGCCGGGCGACAGGTGGCTCGTGGCGGTGCTGGTGTCCAACGGGCTGCGCGTGATGGGCGAGCACCACGCGAACAAGTACGGGACGCCGCTGAGCACGTCCGTCCACTACGCGATAGGTATGGCCGAGCGATTGACATCTACGCCGTAATATCATAACAACAACAACGTCGTTATTTTTCGACAGGATAACGGCCGACTGACTAAATTTGCGAACCGTTGTAGGGCCGCTGCCGGAGGGCGAGTCTAACGTGCTCGTGTTGACTGCCGAGGAGCAGGATCGCCTTGTTTTGGCCGGCAAGCTTACGATTGCAACGCGTATAGCTATCATCGTCGTGTACGTGCGCCTCTCCCCCCTTGATTCCGGGAACGTCTATTGGAGACGAGGCGTGGCGAGACGTTAATGCTTTTGGTAGATTATGGAGTTTGAAGATGTCGGTATTGGACATACTCAGCGCATTGCTACGAAAGCTTCGGCGCGAGCAGCCAGTCCTTTGGTTTATGGTGAGTTTCCCCCCAAAGTAACTTCCTTCTTGATCCAGCGAGTTTCAGAGTAAGGGCCTTCATACAGACGAAATTATGTGTTAGGACCTTTTCACGAATTCAAAACCCTCATGGTTTGTGTTCGACGCAGCGATTACTGACCCGAGTGATGGCAGTCGGCTATATTGGGACTAACATTCCTCGCATCGATCCTATCCGTCTTTCTCGAGTGCCAGCAACTGAAGCTCAACTGGGTGCTATTTCCCTCCCCCGAAAAATGGTGAGACGGGCCAATCAACACACCGCACGATAAACGTACGAGAGCTGACATACTAATAGTTCATACAACGCGTTATGGATAATTACTTACGGTCTGCCATCCCACCGGATTTTGCAGCGTGAGAAAAACCCCGAGTATGCTGACAGCATTCACAGAAATATGTAACATCATTACCGACACCATGCTATTCTTCCAGCCCATTCTTTTGATCCTCGGAGAGCCGACCCCAAAGTGGGAACGATCCCGGGTGTTCCTTGCCCTTGTGTTTGGACCTGGTGTTATTTTGATTGTGATTGAGACTGTCCGCCTAGTAGAGGGGCTGCCGTTTACAAACATGGTTCTTAATAGGATAGTATGGGGGTCGGTTGAAGTGACAATCGCTGCTTCGGTCGCTACGCTGCCGACCATCTACGTCCTGTTGCGGATGGAATACGAAGAACGGCAAGGGAAAAACGTGGGGGAAACACATCGAGATCCCAGAGCACCGTCCGCCGCCTCTAATGCCGCTAGGCAGCTAGGGTGCGACAAAACTCGGTCACCACAATATGTGGGCATCTGGGATGATAACCCGGAGTCTTGCGATAAAATGCCGACATCAGCGGGGATGGAGACCGAACAAAACACACGCAAGTCACTAGTATGGAACTCAATTCAGAGCTCGATAATCAGCTCAATACTTAGCTCAGTATCAGCAGGGGGAGGCCATGGGGACAACGGGCCAAGGCCTAGGTCGGGACTTCGGGACTCATTCCGAAACTCGGGTACAGGCTCAAGAATCAGCTCAAGAGGAGGAGCGGACGAGGAACGCCACGACATCTGGGTCGAACTGGAGGAGGTCGACATTAGGAGTGTTGTTGGAGAAGCCGCCTCGCCAGAACCCGACGATGCAGAGCTTAGGAATGGAGGGGTGTTTATCGCGACGGAGATCAACGCAAAGGCCCATCAGACGCGGGAGATTGACCAGCGACCGCGAATCGTCGCGATACCGAGACGAGCTAAACTAGATCCCCCTCTAGTGTAGCTAGAAGACGATAATGATTTCAAGGAAATTTGAATTATTCGTATAACCTTGACGAGGTGGGTTAGGTCCTGTTTGTATGCTAAGTGGTCCATTGTGGGTAGTACCTTTTCTATGATCGCATATTAAGCCATGTATTGGAGGTTGCTGGAACGCACTCCGTCGGGGAAGTCGGGGCGCAAAGGTACTTTCTAGTCGTTCACTAATAGGCCGAAGACCTAAACAGAAGCCTTTAATAATAAGCCCGCGAAGTGGCCACGTTATTCTTGTTCGTGTGATATCTGTCCCTCTTGCCAGCGGCCCCGTCTAAAACCGTTTTACGCCTTGATCGTTACTGAAATCTAATCCCAATACCTGATGGTACCATCCAATCCCGCGGCGACCACCTTACTTGTTTCTTGTGGATGCCATTGGACGCAGGTGATGGCTTGATCGCCTGCCTGTAGCTTGTGGTACATCTTACAAGTTTTCCAGTCCCCTGTCAACAAAATTAGCGATTGCTCCCTTGAGCAAATACGGGGGTGGCAGTTAGACGCAAAGAGCACGTTGTGCGTTACTTATCTAAGGAGGATATTTATGCGAGTTGAAACTGCTGCGTTGGCACGGGAGAGGCGACGATGTACTTACAAAAGGCAACAAATCCGGCACTATCGCCACTGGCCAAGAACTGGCCATCGGGACTAAAGGCGAGGTCAATGGCTGTCCCGGCATTATTATGGCCTCGGAAACTCTTCTTCCTGTTTTGTCTGAATTTATCGGTCGCACCGTACACTAGCACTTGGTTGTCCGAGCTCTGGCAAGCTAAGTACTTCTGTGACGGATGAAGCGCCGTGCGTGTGATTGGATACATATACGGCTCCGCGATGTACTTAAATACTGGTTAGTAAATTTCTCCTAGAAAACGACTTTATGTGGCACCCACCTTGATGGGAACCGGTATGTTATAATCCCAAGCTCTGATAGACTTATCGTCACTCGTCGTCATGAACCGCCTATTTCCATCGACAAATGTGATGGTGTTTACGGCGTTTAGATGGTGGTCATATTCTTGAACTAGTTCGCGTGTTCGAGTGTCGTATTGAACTATTTTGTTATCCGATAACCCAGCTAAAAACTCGGTTGAGTGTTCTACAGATGGGTTAAACCGAATGACATTCGGCGTCTTGCCGCTCGTGAACTTGTTGAGACATTGGCCAGTTTCCGTGTCCCACAGCTTCATGGAACGGTCGAAGGAACCCGAGATGAACTGGCTGCCATCGCGGTTGAAGCTTATGTCGGTTATGGCCTTGGTATGCCCGCAGTAAGATCTTAGAAGCTCTTTGTTATGGTAGACGTCAAATATCTTAACTGTAGTGTCCGCGCTAGCAGACATGAGGAGATGGCCAGATCCAGGAAAGAAACGAAGGGCTGTGACGGCTTTGTCGCCATGATGCTTCCATGTATGGACCAGTTTCTTCGGTATGTAATTTGTGATACTTCCGGGCTCTTTCTTGAGATCAATATCGAGATCCTGGGGCACGTGCATGCTACAAAAACCGTGGTCAGTAATTATCATCGCAGGGAAGATTTAGAAGAGGAAGAACCAGAGATCACTCACTATGTTCGTCCCTGGTAATCAAACTGTTCGGAACCGTGGAAAATAGTCGTCTCGTCTCCCATTTCCTCCACCACTTTGCGCCTAGCCAGCGCGGCAGCTGGTGCAGTTACGACAGCACCACTTTCGATAACGTCATCGTCATCGTCATCTTCATAGACATATTCAACCTCCTCATCGCTGGCGAGTTCCTCGTCCTGACCTACTTCTTCCCATTCGGATTTCTTGTAAGAGGCCCAAGGCCCGACGTACGCGCCATCGCCATCAGCAATCGTCGCATCTCCCTTCTTCTGTCGGCCGGCTCTTATCATCGCAGCTTCTTCTTTAATATCCGCACCCGACCTATACTCTCTCTCTGGACCGCCTTTGCGTTCGATGGCTCTATGTTTCGATCTGAATGTGTGCTCGCTAATGAAAGCCTCTTCGGCGTTACCAGTGAGTACGTTTTTTCGCTTTAGCGCGCTCGACTGATCTTTGAACGGGTTTAAGGGCCCGAGAGCTGGCCTCGATAGGTCTTCACCGGTATAGGGCACTACGGCGTGGTCTGGCTGAGCTTGCTCTCGAACAACTAGCGAGTCTTGGGGCGCCATGTTTGGCGGGTATTCGCCGAAGTTTCCGGCCATCTTGTCTCGGGATGTTGAAAGGGAACCGATGATGAGTATGTTTAAGGGCCTAGATGGGAATAAAACGCGTCGGGAATATTTTTAGATGGACGCGAAGATTGATGGCACTTTTTGCGCTTCAGATTCCAACCTTTGTAGATGAACGGTACCTACCTATAGGTACCTAAGCTGCATTTTAGACCCACCCTTCTCCACATAAACATATACCTAATATAGAGATATTCACATGTAAACTTCTGTTCAACCTATCCGCTGCTTATCTAGTGCATAGAAACATGCAACCGCCTCCTAAGATACCTCCCATGTACATTGTCGGAAGGGCTACATGTTATACCTGAGAGGTACTTATATGTAGGTAGTTGAGCATCCTTAACCCAATCTCTAATGCTTAAACACCTAGATTATGTACTTCTTTAGGAATTGAGGGCTGATGAATAACTCATGGCGATATTTGAACTGAAACTTGGGGTATTATCTGTATTTTCATCATGCTAATTTGCATGCGAACAAACACTCTGCGCCGTGATGACCAAGCGCCTATCGCTCCCACCCATATATCCCCGGCCGTCCCCGTAACACTCATCCCATCATACACACCTTCCACATTAAAAGCTCCAAGTCTTGTTTGTCTCGAGACCGCTACATGGGTTTTTGGGGATACAGCTTCGCATCATCCCGTGTCTCACTCTTGGCCAAGCTTGCTATGATGACGGCTATGTCCAAGACATTAGCGGGTGATTGTTACACGTCCACCACAAGTTGTCACAGCCTTTGACACCCCCATGATAACATCCCCCAGATATCCGTGAAGCCCCTGATAGTGTACCATAACCACCGCAATATCTAGTCCGCGGCTGGTCCAACGGCCCGATCGCTTATGCCTTCTCGTCCTTGATTAGAGCAACAATCATGCTGTATAGGTAGAAGAAAAACATGATTAAGTGGAAGCCAAGCTTGAAAAAGGATTCCTATTGGTTGTGAGTGGGAGTTTGCAGCTTAATGTGATGGGTCATATTGGTTCTAACCTTCTTATGAACGTTCAGTTTTCTGAAGATTTCGGTTGCATCCAGAAGGTGGGTGTTATCAAGAATCCTGCAACAGAACTATTAGTCCCCGAACTATAAAATAACCAGAGCTACGAGAAATTTCTAAAAGAAGCTTACTTCTTAATATTCCAACCGAGGAGAGGGAGATTTAGGATTAGGGCGACCCAGTAACCATTGACGAGGAATAGCAGTGTCAAGAAACCGTGTACGGCAGCCTCGGGAATGATGTAGGTGTTAAGACGGTTGCAAAGGTCGATAGGGTTGATGTAGTCACTGTGCAAGCCGAAGACGTTAGCAAAGCTGATAGCCAAGTATACAAATGACGTCTACGATGAAGATGGGGCCGAGTGCAGTTCCGAAGCCTTGGTGCCGAGTTGCGCAAGTACATACCATTCAAGGTCGCTGTACATAATAGTGAAGAAGACTTGGAGAAATAGGTTGACGGCGTTTATCAGCACGGCGAAAAGGTATAACCACGCTTCGCCCGACATTGTGACAGATTGATGCTATAGTTGGCTGATAGGAAAGAAGAGTTTATTTTTGTGGATCGATGGCGGAATCAGAGGGGGAGCGGCGACAACCTGCTTCACTAAGATATACAGGAATAATGCTATCGGCTTCGCGATCAGTGATTTTGTGTATCGTGAAGCTGTTGGAGTCGGGAGGATTTCAAGGGTGAAGGTTGTTGGTTAGGCGACGGGATCGGATCAGATGATGATAGCTGGTGTGCTGCGCTGTGGCGAGAGCTGCGACGACGGAACGGGGTAGGTATCTTGACCTAAGAGACCTGACCTAAGAGATAGGCACTAGACCAGATACTAAGCTTGATACCTAGACAATAGGATAAGACCAAAGCACGAGATTGGGCGCACAAAGCCTAAGTATGGGTAGAGGCTGCAGGTCTTTGTTCCTTGTTGTTGGTAACAGTTAGTTGTGTGGTGGATATTGATGCTGTGTGTGTCGTGGTTGTGGATGATGAAAGCGGCCTTGCTTCGCACGGGTACTGTCGCAGGGCTTTTTTCGGCCGCGAAGTTCGAGGCTTTCGTTGAGCTTCGAAGAGGAGAAATAAATGTGGGGCAAGATGGGGGGGTTCATTGGAAATCGGAGGCTGGAGGTTGAGGCTTGGAGGCTGTACACTAGTACATATAGATACATAGCAGTATACACTAACATGGGTCATTTTTCTATGGGGAGCTCCTGTGTTGCACGGCCTACCCGGGAGGGAAAGCTGCAGCTATGTAGGTATACCTAGGTATAGGTACCACTAGCAACTTGCGTACTTGTACTCAAGGCACCCAATATAGGCAACACTGAGTACGCCTACATATGTAATCCTTTACGAGAAACTTCATGCCACGTCAAATTTCCAACAAACCGAAGCCCCTCGATACCTTACTCAGCAGCTCTCTGAACAGCTCTCTGAGCCAATCCAGTACCAAGTCTATAGAAAAATCGGTCGAAATTGGTCACTATGCGTGCGCTTTAAAAAATTTCGGTGACCAAGTATATATCAATACCATTTATTACGCAGTGCAACTCCAAGTTACCTATGTGACGTGCGCTGTACTTTTCGCTCTCGCATACATTCATATTCGTCGTCGCTTTATTTCATGCTATGTAGAATCTATTAAGCATTTCCATTTGTGCCGTTCTCTGCTACTGGCATTGGAATCGGCCCTCCCGGCGAGGTTGGCAACCGCGCTGTCAATACCTCGACACCTGTTTCTGTCACCAGGAACGTGTGCTCTATATTTGTGTTAATATTAATAGACCAGGGTTACTCGAATAATGTGTGCAGTTGACTTACCGAACTGAGCTGTTCTCTTCCCATCGACAGTGGTACTTGTCCAGTTGTCAGGCCACGTGACATCGCGGTACTTGCCCAACGCGATCATTGGCTCTATTGTAAATGTCATTCCGGGTTGACACTGTCCCACGGCTTTATTCTTGGCATAGTGCGGTATGTTTGGTGGTGAATGGAAGTGCGTATTAACACCATGCCCGCAATAAGTTCTAATAACACTGCAGTTCTTCGACTTCGCGTGCTTCTCGATCACATTACCGAACTCTCTGATCAGTGTTCCAGGCTTGATGATCTTGGCCGCCTCATCCAAGCATTCGCGCGCAGCTTCGACTACTCGTACGGAATCGGGGTCCGCTTTGGCCTTATCCCCCACGTAATACGTCTCGTTCAAGTCGGCGTGATACCCGCCATGGTATACCGAGACATCAAGGTTGATGATGTCACCGTCAAGAAGCACTCTCTGATCCGGGATGCCGTGGCAAATGACCTCGTTCACCGAGGTACAGAATGACTTGGGGAAGTGGTTGTAATTTAGAGGGGAAGGGTATGACTAGAACGAATTAGCGTGCCACAAGAACCGGTATAGCATAGGTGAAGAAGCGCAGCACACCTTTCGCTCTATAGTAGCCTTATGACAGATTTCATCGAGATAATCTGTAGTCACGCCGGGCCTTATCTCAGCAGCTACAATATCGAGCACCTCTCGTCCTATCTTGCAGACTTTCCGCATAGCCTCTTGTCCTTGAGCATCTAGGATGTCGAACTTATTTCGGTTGAGATACATCTCGCTCTTTGGGTAACCAGTCTCTGCGTAGTCCGGCCGTGGGATATCTTTCGGCACAGTCCGCTTCTCCGATAGCGGGTAGACTGGCCGCAAAGACCCTGTGTAGGTATATGAGGGAAACGGATTGAAAAGACCTGTGGCTGGATCTGGTTTAGATATGACCCTGGGAGTTCTGATACGGTCGAGAATACCATTTGCTGTTTTACCAGAAGCAACCTTGTGCAAGGCCTTGTGGTCATTCTGCGTGAGGAAGCACGGTCAGTGGCCGAGGGACGCACGTCGGGTGTGGGATGCGCAATACGAACCCAGTTCTTTTTGAAGCAGTCCTGAGAGCAAAAGATGCTGTCCTTAATGCCCAGTTTCCGGCATGTCGGACACTGCAAAGCGCCAGCCTCGTTCTCGCAATCGGCTCCCATGCATTTCGGCTTAGCCTGGGTTTCGGTTGTAGTAGACATCGTTAATTGAAGGAGGGTGCGGCGGCAGGATGAATGTAGTCAACCGTCTTGCTTCTTCTCGGGCGAATTGAAGGAGTGGTAAGCGCCTAGAGCGTGATATAGTAGCGTTCAAGAAAATCAGTCAACACGACAGAATTTATATCAGGAATGAAGGAATATTATAGTATTACAGAGAAATACTTTTTGGTGTCATTGTCTCTCAAGAGTTACCTTGCACTCTTTTTTCCCAGCACAGGTGTGCAGCACGCAGCCCGCAGCCGCCAACCCCACTTTGAAGGCGAAGTGGGCTGTTACCATACACAGGTAGGTGCATCCTAACAGGTACATGCTAGGATGTACCTCCTAATGCACCTGCAGGTAGTGGGGTCGACCTGTGATCTACCCAGGTATACGTACCTATGTACTACATAGTATGTGCAGAGGTACTCCATATACACCTTAGGTAACAAGTGTGCGCTCTAGAAGTCCAGACGATTGATTACACTACCTGTTCCCTCTATCCGAGGCTGCTGACCGGGACAGGAATAAATCGTGGTACCTGAGCAGGTACATGGAGTTCTAGAGGGGCAATATACCGAGTTTAAGCGTCTGCATTATTAATTCGATGTATACCTACTACGCTACTAGCTTACATCCCTATAAGCATCATACTATTCGGCTTTTTTTTTCTCTCCCTCTTCAGACTAAAAAGTCTGTTGTGTAGTGCGGTCTTATGTGACGAGAACTATACAACCGTATAGATTACCATTGATTGTGTCTTAGCAGGTACCCGAGTTATGGCGAACTCAAAGCAGAAGTACATCGTGGTCGGTGCGGGGCCCGTCGGCTCATTGGCTGCTTTATACGCCGCGAAGAGAGGTTACCAGGTTGAGATCTACGAATTACGAAGTGGTGAGCCCAAAAGCCTCTTTCCTCTTTCGACATGCATAACGCACGATACCAGTAGTATAATGCAGCTGAAAAAAAGAGACGCCATTAATAACTCCCGAGTCCCTTTATGCTATTCGTTATGCATGGCTTGCTGCACATCTTGCTTGGTGTTGTGTTCTAATAATTGGCTACAGATCTTCGTGATCCTTCAACCACGCCATTGAATTTCACAAAGTCTATTAACCTCGCTCTCTCGGAACGAGGCATCAATGCCATGCGCCATGCCGATCACGAAAATCTGATCCAACATGTCTTCTCAGCCACTATCCCCATGCGTGGGCGCATGATCCACGGGAGAACTCCCGACGGTGCTCTCTATGAGGCAGCCCAGGACTATGATGTTCACGGACGGGTATGATAACATTCTTACACTCGTCCGTACGGATTATCCATTGATGGATATCACAGACTATTTATGCCGTAGACAGAGCCGGCCTGAACATGCGACTACTGGACATTTTAGAAGATATGCCCAACGTCAAATTCTTCTTCAACCATAAATTGACGGGCGCAGACTTCAAGAGGCGAAAGGCTTGGTTCGAGTTCCGCGACCAGACCTCAACCTCAAATCGCCCAGAAGAAATTGAAATTGATTTCGACTTCATGATTGGCGCTGATGGTGCCCATTCGGCCGTGAGATACCACCTGATGAAATATACTAGAATGAACTATAATCAAGAATACATCGATACACTCTGGTGCGAATTCCAAATCAAGTCTAGCGACCCTTCGAACAGCGGGGACATCAAATCGAAATTCCGCATCTCTCCCAACCATTTGCACATATGGCCTGGGAAGAAGTTTATGTTTATTGCCATACCTAGCGATGTGCGTAGTAGCTAACCTTTCCCAACAACGTGAATATACTAATATAAGAAAGGACGGCTCCTTTACGTGCACGCTGTTCATGCCAGGCACCGAGTTTGCCATTCTCGAAGCCGACTCGTCTGAGCTTCCTGCCTTCTTCGACTCACATTTCCCAGGAGTTACATCACTTATAACACCAGAAGATCTCATCTCATCATTCCAGGCAAACCCTCATCTTCCATTGATTAGCATTAAGTGCCAACCGTACCACTTCTCCAGTTCTGTGGTTATCCTTGGAGACGCGGCTCATGCTATGGTCCCCTTCTACGGACAAGGCATGAATGCTGGTCTTGAAGATGTACGGATTCTATTCTCAATCATTGACAAGCATGCAGCAGTTGAGAGTAACAATCCCGACAATTCGGAGGTAAACGACGCCGCCTTCCAAAGAGCTGCGGCTCTGAAGGAGTATTCCACACTCCGCGTAGCAGATGCCCATGCGATCAACGATTTGGCGCTTCAAAACTATGTCGAAATGCGAGCCTCGGTGCTTTCGCGTATGTATCGGGTGCGAAAATTCTTGGAGGAACTCTTATCTGTTCATGTTCCGAGTTTGGGCTGGCATACCCAATATTCGAGAGTGAGTTTTGGGAATGAGAGATACTCTGAAGTAGTCGCAAGAAGCCAGTATCAGGGCAGGGTCTTAACACGAGGGCTCATAGGTCTACTCGTCAGCCCGCTTCTTATTGGGTCTCTAGGCTTTGTCTTGGCACGACAACGCTCAGGCGGGATTCGAAGCCCTTTTGAAATTCTTAAAGGGCTGGTAGGACACGTCGTGAGAAACTGAATGAGATTGTGGAGTGGTTGAAAATTTGTCATATGCATGGTTGTCGCCATCATGCAGCGGGTTTAGGGGCTAAAGGCTACCGGACCCGAGATCAAGCCCGCTCTTGACCTCCCCCACCGTTATTTATCGTCAACAGGAAATACATAAATATCAATGACTCTTCCGAAGTTTATCAAGGTCTTTCCTTATCAGCTTCTCAGAAAATCACACACATTAAAGATTTGACGTCTATATATTTCATAATGTCTTCTCCTTTCAACCCATACGCCGAACAACATAAGGACCTTAAAGGCCCTGGGGATGAACGGCCTACGGCCATTCAGGTCCTCAAGGATAACAACCTCATTCAAGCATGGCCTGAGAAGGTCGTGCTCATCACTGGTGCAACATCAGGGATCGGCATTGAAACAACACGAGCCATGTATGCCACAGGCGCCCGTTGCTTCGTCTTAGTTCGTAACCCCGCGAAAGCACAGCCCCTCGTGGCCGATATCATCAAGTCGACCAAGGGCAATGGCAAAATCGAGATCATCGAGATGGACTTGGACTCTCTCGACTCTGTCAGGAATGCCGCTCAACAATTTCTTCAAATGTCCTCACAGCTCAATGTTATGATCAACAATGCCGGTGCGTAGCGAGACGAACGCCCATACTTAGCAGCTACTTACTTTTCCCAAACAGGTATCATGGCCTGTCCGAAGACCATCACCGTTGATGGGTTTGAACGGCAATTTGCCGTCAACTATCTCGCTCACTTTACTCTCACCACGCTTCTCTTGCCGACTATGTTGTCTAGTAGCTCGCCTACGTTCAATTCCCGCGTCATCTGGGTATCTTCTTCCGGCCACCGCCATGACCACTGCCGTCTTGATCTTAACGACATCGGTCTCTTGGACCACTACGAGCCCTGGTCTGCCTACGGCCAGTCGAAAACGGCGACGATCTGGGCCTCTAATCACATCGACCGGAAGTATGGCCCTCGCGGAGTGCACTCCTTAGCAGTGCATCCCGGGGGGATCCTAACCAACTTGTCGCAGTATATGGAACCGGAGCAGATAGCTGCAATCATGGAGGACAAGGAGGCCCCGAAGAAAATGAAATCAGCTGAGCAGGGCGCTGCGACCCAGGTTTGGGCCGCCGCCGCCCCTGTCTGGGAAGGGCAGGGAGGGAAATATCTCGAAGACTTGAAGGTCGCCGATCTCACGTCTGGAATACCTTCCGCCCTTGGCGACGGATACGGCGCTCATGCATATGATCCCGTGAATGAAGAGAAACTGTGGAAGCTAAGTCTGGGGCTGGTCAAGCTCGAGGAACCTTGAGGCAGCCTCGGTTGGTCCTGTTTCTAGCTCTTAGGTCTCTCCTTACAGCATAGCGAGTATCAGATTTAGTCCTAGTTATTCCGTCGTGCATAGTTTATAATGCAAAGTCTTCAACACAACATACAGGGATTCATTACTCAGTAATTGGTTAAGTGCCATTCGGGTTGTAGTTAAGCGGTTTACATCATGTCACTCACGGGATCAAGGAATAGCGATGGAGTAGATAGAGCGTAGCTATGCCAGACTTCAACGAATGGGCAGGAGCCGCCCTATCTCGCATTGGGGTTTCCAGCCACGTCCGAGCGTCGAGTGATCATGGCTGACCTCAGCCATGCAGCTTGTCAGCAGCAGCACCGCGCCTCTGCTACTGTGGGGGAGGCGAGAATTTACCGTGGGGCAAATCCCCTCCGCTCGTAGATAGGGAAAGATGCAGTATGGCAGCCTACATTACCTACCCAGGTTAGGCTAAGTAGTTACGCATCCCGTCGATGCGACGATTGGATATCGGGTTCTCGCAACAAGGCGACGGCAGAATATACCCTTCCCTTGCCCCGCCGTAATGTGCCGTCTTAGACCCAAGTAGTGATAGCACTCCCCGGGTTCTCTTGATGATAGAAATAGTATGTAGAAGGTTAAGTCACGGGTCAGACCAATTTTCCCCCTTCCCCTCAGCTTGTCCCCTGTGACGGGGCTAAAAATGCAGTGCAAACCAGATGATTGGTCGTAGCAAACTGTTGTCGAGTCAGACCACGGAGCACAGCACGTCTAATATTCGACGCTCGATACATCTACTTAACCACGGGACAGGTAGTGTTCTAGTCTTTCTATCGCAACCTCAGCTTGAGAACCCGGCGCATATGTGGCGTGCTGGGCAGTCGCGGTGGATGTAACGCAAAAAGAGATAATAGTACACGCGTAACGAGAAGCGGCTATAACTAGAAAACTAATTTATTTAATATCAAGCGTGGAATTTAATTTCCAATTCGAATATCCTTGAAACTCTTCGTGTTATCCGTGATAGCAACCTCAACAGGTATCCTTTCCATGCTGCTAGCGCCGAAGAATCCGTGGACGCCCTTCGTCCGCGACAGGACGTATTCCGCATCCTTGACCTCAGCGATGGGGCCGCCATGACACAGCACGATGACGTCCTCTCGGACCTTGACGGCCGCGTCCCTGATCTCCTGGATCAGCTTGACGCAGTCGTCGAGCGACTTGCCCGTCTTCCCGCCAATCCCCTTGCTCGTCGTAAGCCCCATGTGCGCCACGATAATATCAGCGCCCGCCTCCGTCATAGCGATGCCCTCGTCGACAGTAAACACGTACGGCGAGGTGAGGAGTCCCATCTGCGCTGCGAGACGCACCATCTCGACCTCGAGCCCGTACCCCATCTCCGTCTCCTCGAGGTTAGCGCGGAACGAGCCGTCGATGAGGCCCACGGTCGGGAAATTCTGGACCCCGCTGAACCCGAGATCTTTTAGTTGACGCAGGAAAGCCCCCATGTCTCGGAACGGATCCGTGCCACACACCCCCGCCAGCACCGGGGTGTGTTTCACGATGGGCAGCACCTCCTTCGCCATGTCAACCACGATCGCGTTGGCGTCGCCGTACGGCATCATGCCGGCCAGCGAGCCGCGGCCGGCCATCCGGAAGCGCCCGGAGTTGTAGATGATGATCAGATCCGCGCCGCCGGCCTCGGCGAACTTGGCAGATAGACCGATGCCCGCGCCGGCGCCAATGATGGGCTGCTTGGCGGCAATGGCGGCGTGGAAACGTTTGAGGAGCTCGAGGCGCGGAATTGGCGCCATGGCGAAGTTCCGATAATGCAAATGCAATATAGATTGTCTAAGCGATTCGATGGGAGGGGTTGGTGAGACAGCATGAAGCCGAATGTACATCGCACTAAATTAATTAGCCGATCCCTTTAGCTCCCGTCTGACAGCTTCTCCACATCCGCATCCGTCCCTTGTTCTATTGACGTCGTCCGGGTATCCATAGTATAAGATACGTATTAGATCGACTCAAACGTTCATTTCATACAATCGATCAATAATTTCATACACTGGGTGGAAATGGCAGAACGGTCGCTCAATATCATCGCTGTCGGCACGCTCGACACGAAACTCGCCGAGTATCTGTATCTCCGATCTCAGATTTTGCAAGCCAATCCATCAATCAATGTGATTCTAATCGACGCAGGTCGCTCCGAGACACATCATGAAGCTATCACAATCTCCCAGCCCGAGGTCTACAGGCGTAGCGGCGACAACAGGTCTCTGCAATCGCTTCCTCGAGGCGAGGTTATCAAAACCATGATCACAGGCGCCAAGAGCGTAATTGATGACTTTCTCAACGAAGGGGATCTGCATGGCGTCGTCGCGCTAGGCGGCAGCGGCGGGACCAGTATCGCTGCAGCGACCATGCGCTGGCTGCCTTTAACTCTACCGAAGCTGATTGTCTCAACTGTCGCGTCCGGCGACACGAGCTCGTATATAGGCGAGTCAGACATCACCATGATGTATAGCGTAGTAGATATCGCAGGTCTGAACAACGTGCTGAGAGACGTTGTTGGTAATGCAGCCGCAGCTATCGCGGGTATGGCACAGAGATATGCATCGAGAGATACAACGACATTAGCAGGGATCAGGGGTGGTGCGAAGAAGAAATGCATCGCAATCACTATGTTCGGTGTCACCACCCCTGCCGTTACCATTGCTCGACGCCGGCTTGAGGCTATGGGATTTGAGGTCTACGTTTTTCACGCAACTGGCGCCGGCGGCCGAGCGAGTGAGTGAACTTTCACAAGATATTAACTCCCTACCTTGACCCATCATATCAAGAGCAAAATCTCTCTCCTTAGATTACACAATCAGCCTATTTAGGCTTGTCTAGATACTATACTAACCCCTAATGCTCAAGTGGAACGCCTACTCCGCGAAGGCCGACTCAACGGTGTCCTCGACCTCACAACCACCGAGCTCGCAGACGAATTAGTAGGTGGCGTGTTCAGCGCGGGTGAAGACCGACTCACGGCGGCCGCCAAGTACGGGGTGCCGCAGATTGTGAGCGTCGGGGCCCTCGACATGGTGAATTTCGGACCGAAGGACACTGTGCCGGAGAAGTTTCGAGGCCGGAAACTATTCGAGCATAATCCTTCCGTAACGCTAATGCGCACTGCACCCGATGAATGCGAGGAGCTCGGGAGGAGGCTGGCGAGCAGGCTACTGGGTAACTGTGCCAACCCCAAGGGAACCGAAGTGTGGCTCCCGCTTAAGGGGATATCTGCCATTGCGGTCGAGGGCCAGGCTTACTACGACAAGGAAGCGGATGACGCCTTGTTTAATGCGATTAGACAGGGGCTTAACGGAAGCGATATCGCCGTCAAGGAGATCGACGCCGATATCAACGACCCGGCGTTCGCCGAGAGCGTAGCTCGTAGATTGGTAGAACTTATCAAAGAATAAGGATGAGGAACTAGTTACTATGCTACGAGACAACGAACTAATGACCATAATATCCCAGTTGACACGCCCAGATACCTGTCCGTCTATGTTCTTTTCTACCGATGTTTTGATGCTTTGATACTTCAGGATTGGGATGAATGTAGACTATACCACCAGTGCCTTTCTATTGGCTAAGAGACATCGACCAAGAGGCAAAGGCCAAGGCGTCACCCCGTCGCAACGGAACCAAGGAAGGACCGGTACAGAGAAGACTGCAGCTGCGGGCCTAAAACCGCAAAATGCGTGCTGATATGATTGGCCAGAATTTCCCTTGATTCCTCGTCGTCGATAATGGGGTTTGTCCCCTGCCAACCAGAACGCACCGCATCCCAAACCCCAACCGGCCAGCCTAGATCAGACCGTCGTAGGGCACTGCGGGGGCAACGAGTGGAAATGTGCGCGGCAGGGTGATTGGCTGCCTTAGGCGCGTTCTTCTCGCAGCTTACCACACCGTCATTCTGTAGAAGTGCGCATCAAGATGATTGGTACCTCCTATTAATCTTTAAAGGGGCGGCTGATTGCCACATGCATAACGTTTTATTTCTTTTATCTACGTGATCGCAGAAACTAAACTACCCATCAATTCTCGATACTATCTACTATTATCTACACGTTATTTACAAGATAAACCATTTATAATATTCCCTATGGCATCTAAGCGTCATCTCCGTCAAATAGCTCCGAATGGGCCAATAGTGTCCCCTCCTAGCATATCAATTCCCAAGAAGCGACGCGGGCCACTCGCGACGGAAATGTGCGATCGTTGTCGTGCAGATAAACAGCTAGTATGTGCCCCTCTCACACTTGCAGCTTCGGGTACTCACGAGGATATGAATTAGTGTGTCCCCGAAGGACTTGGATGCAGAAGATGCTCTAAGAAACGCCGATACTGCCCCGGCCTTACGCCAAGGCCTAACAAGAAAAGAAATCAGAAATACGGGAACGGCAGCATTTTGCCTGATTCCCCTCATGACCTTGGTGGCATTTCGTTCAGTTGTAATGCCTGGAGACGAACATCAGCATCCGACATAGAATGGCTGGTGCGTAGCATTCGTGAGCTTGATGACGCGTTCATTTGGATCGATCGCAAATCTTTGGATGAACAAAAGGAGCAAGAAAAGCTAGCAGTGGAGTCCCCAAACCAGAAACTATTCCTGGAAGATGAGGGTAATACATCCAACCATGAGACACGCGACAAGCCTCGTGATGCGGATAGAATTCTTGCAGCCTTTCCGGGGCAGCTGCCCTGGCTTCATCAATTACCTCCATGGCCCCCTTCCGAATGTCAAAAATCGCCTGGTTTAGCCTCTCGTGCTCATTCTTCGACGCCACGACTTGGTAAGAAGGCGTGGAAGAGTGGCGAACTCCGGCGGCTCCGCTTAAATTTCATGGACCAATATAAACGCCTGAAGGAGTTAACCGAAGATCCCTCAACAAGGATATATCAAACGTCTCAGCGGCCGTGTTCTTACAGCGAGGCATGGGACTCCGCAATGACAACAATGGAGCGGCTGTTTAAACTCGAGTCTCGCCCTAGCCTCATGGATGCGCTTTGTTTCTTGTGTGTCTCCAGAGCAGTAGCAGAAACTGGCGAGGACAGCAGGATTTCATATGTAGCCGCATTCAATGAGGGCCTAGAGCAGTGGAGAATGATTTTCCCCGAGATCGAGGATGTCGCAAGACTCATGTGGAGTATCACTTTTGAGCCTATCCCTCAACCGCGACCTGCGGCTGAGAAGCATAATGAGATGCTACAATTGAGGGAGGCCGTCGCTGCTCTGATCAGAGATGCGAATAGCATGTTTGGTTTGGGTGTTCCGGATGCGCGACACAAGATGAAGGCGTCGAGTGATTGCCATCAACGTTTGTCGAGATCCACCGACCACGCCTCGCTCCATAAAGACCTCTCATGTCACCTACCAACCCTAAGGGAGAAAGAGCCTCTGGGTCGATTAATTTGTCCAGCTATCACTTCCCTTCAGGAGAAAACACACGGAACCCCTCTCTCTGAACTCGTCAAGCTTGTGACCACTGTAATATTTGCGCTCGTCGTTTATTTCGTTCTAGGTTTGTCTACCTTTCTATTCGTGGAGAAAATTAGATGACTATACTTATATGATTCCAGGGTTTGCGCACATATTATCGCCTATGGTGCTCGGACTTTCCAACCCGTGGTATACCGAAATACCCCAGACCACTTCTACTTATCAGAGTACATCTTATGACGTGTCATCCTCAAGTTATACAGAGACGGCAAACCCTTCACTTCTCCCAAGGCCTTCACCCCCATTCAATCCCTTTCGCCCTAATTTTGACGTCGCCTGTTCCCCAATACCGGTTTTGGACCAGTCCTCTTTGGAAATATTTTCCCTTAGTCCTTTCAGAGAAGAGGATGGACTTGAATTTGGCATTGCAAATTGATTGATTGATTAATGGTGTTTGACGTTATAGGGGGCACTAAGGACATGGTAAGCTGTTCCATATATATATTTGTATTATGTACCCATATAGGCTTTAGCAATTAACTTTGATTCTTTAGGAATACTAGGTTGTAACTCCGTGTCTACTCCTTTTTGGGGGTTTCGGCGCTTTTTGAGTAGTGCGCGGCGTTATGGCTTTGTATGCGGTTGATCCATCGCGTGGGGTGCGCGTTTGAAGCCCATGGAGGCTTGTTCGTAGTTGTTAGATTCGGGATGTAGTCTTTTCCTTGCTGTATTTCGTATCTCATTGCGTACCATATAGGATAATCAGGTGGGCGGGCTTAGCTATTAGGGGTCAGTTTAGCCACCGTAACATAACTTGGGCTTCTTTTCCGAGTCTACTCGGTACATGATAGGCAACTAGTAAGCATTCTCGTATGTATACATAGAGCAACTGTAAGGTGATGTATAATTCTAGTTGTTTGTCTTTACTACCAAATACTTTAGGAATTTGAGAAAGCCATTTAGCTGTTTCACTATTTTTAGCCCTTGCCAGTAGCTCGGTAAACTACCATACATAGGTAGACAACATGGCATACTTGTTGGCTGTATTACGTAGGACATTGCACAACAGCCATTCTGTCCTGGTTTCGTAACCTCTCTTAGCCGAAGGCTCTGCCCAAAGGACCAAGTAGAGACGGGCCCAAGAAAGTTAGTATCTCCGACCGCATCTCATTTAATAGTAGATAGAACCAGTCTATCCTTCCTTCACGCCGGCTTCGACAGAAACCTCCTCCACGCCCTCCGGGGCCTTCAAAACCCACTCCTTCCACCGCTGCACGTCAAGGAAATACCGCTCAAGCTTGAATTCCAATCTGACCCTTGGCTGGCCAACCGTCCTTGCATGATTCGTTTCCGCAACAAGCAAAGCGCCGAGGCGGGAGAGCACGATGCTTCTCTGCGCACCACGCTCTAGTCGCGACTGCGAGATCTGGCAGTAGACCGGGTAGACCGGGGCCCGCCCCGTCTGCTGAGCCCTAGTGACGATCAAGGCGGTTTCCCGCTCAGGTTTCTGAGAGCTCACGCGGAAGATGGGCTGTGAAGGGACCGCCATGTTGAGGAGCTTGTGGTGTAGTTCCAGAACCGACACGCCGTGCGTGGCGAGGAATGGTGAATCTAGCATCAGCGCCAAGGTCCGTGTGAACGAGGCTTCTCGTGCCCAGTTAGGCGAGTTGGGCTCCGTGCTCATGGATCCTGAGCCTAGAAGCTGGAAAGTGCCCGGCCCGATGATATGGCCCGCGTATGCGTGCTGTGCGTACGGGCTGTCGTTTAGCATGAGAACATCTGCGCGGGCGAGGCCAAGGGCCCTGGTGGCGGTTCTTGCAGGTACCCCGGGCGCGTCTTTACTACATAGCGACGATATTGTTAGCGTGGCAATAGAGGGACCCAAAAAAGGGGGGGGGAGAGGGAAGGGGAAATCTGTTTAGAGAGCGGTTGAGTCGGGGCAATATATATATAATCCGCAGGAAGACATCAGGCTACCACGCGCCAAGGGGGAAATGGTGTTGGGGTGGGAAGCAATATCCAAATGAAGGATTAGTGGGAACCTACAGTCCATACCAGATGACCTCTCCCCCGCTCATTTCGCTTCCCGGTCCGTCTTTCTCAGGGGAGACACCGACAAACTCGGCATGTCCACCATACCAGAAGATCAAGAGGTTATCTGGGCCTCCGTACTCTTCCACAAACTGGTTTACCTTTCCTGCAAGCATGCCCGACGGACTCTCGAGGGAAGGGATCATCCAAACCTGCGTCTTAATCTCGTAGCGGCGCTCGAGAACATCTGAGAGCTGATAGGCTGCCGGGACAAATGGCCCTTGTGTTGTGCTTCCCGTAGTCGTATAAGATGACTTCATTGGGCTTGTGTCGGAAGGCATTCTCGCTAGGGGATTTGTATTAGAATCAGAACTTGAGCTGGACGGGATTGTAGAAGAGCCGAGTCCAGACGATTGGATAGAGGAGCTTAGACCCATGGCCATGGATGTGTCTGGAGAGTTGTCGTCGGCCCAGCATACGAGAAGTGCACGAATATTGCGATACCGGCTACGATGGCGACGTGGCCAGGCGCCGTTCAATGCAGTTTGCAGCGCCGCGGCATGGTTCTTCAGGTCTGCCTCTGTGGGGATATGCTGGCGCTGTGGTCTAGTAGGAACGGATCTGTTCCCACATAAGTCTGCCTTTGGAGTCTCCGAGGAAGGCGTTGGTGACTTGTTTCTCTTAGTTAGAGAGTAAGGCTTCCTAATGAATCGACTAAAGCTGCTAATTCGGTTACCAGATGATGTCGATTCTGGTTCGTCAGGTCTTCCGGGCTGCATTTTGGAACAAGTTGTGTATGCACCTCAACAAGTTGAGGTGCAGCTTAGTATGAATGCGTAGCTTACAATGAATGGTAGTGCAGTTGTACTTTATTGCTAGCTGGTAACATTGGTGCAGTAGATATTGTGTAGGTGAATCGATTTATAGTGAATTAAAAGAACTGAGAGGACTGCTGGCGGCTGTGAACACGATGCCCTAGTGAATAACAATTACCACAGAAACCAAGGTAGTATTGTCATAACCTTGTAAAATAGTATCATACAACCCTATAACGCCCTAAATGATTTTTATCTCTATCATCTCAGTACATTGTATTATCCCACCCATTTCCTGGCATTCCGGAACATCTTGATCCATGGCCCATACTGACCGAATTCCTTCAGCTGCTTTTGGGGGATATAGCTTGCCACGTCTGCCATTATTGTTCGTTCAGGATGTGGCATCATTGCAAGTACACGGCCGTCACGACTGGCAACACTAGCAATTCCCTGAGGGCTACCATTTGGATTAAATGGGTATCTCTCCGTGACAGCTCCAGAGTTGTCAACATATCTCAGCGGTGCCAGTCCTTCATCCACAATAGATTGTAGCTTGGCTGGTGATGAAAATACAGCTCTGCCTTCCCCGTGAGATGTGACAATCGGCAACGATGAACCCTCCATGCCATCAAAGAAGACCGAGTTTGACGCGTCATTCCCGATCTTCACCATGGAATAGCGGCCTTCGAATTGCTGACTCTTGTTTTGGACAAAGATAGGCCAATTCTCCGCGCCGGGTATCAAGCCAGGGTTAAACTCGTTGAGCCGAGCAAGCATCTGACAGCCATTGCATACACCAAGAGTGAATGTTCTCGGTCGCTTGAAGAAAGCCTCGAAAGTTGCCTTAGCTTTCTCGTTTTTGGAGATAGACAGCGCCCATCCACGACCAGCCTCGAGGACATCACCGAACGAGAAGCCGCCACAAGCCGCAAGACCACTAAAATCATCGAGTGTGCGGCCTTCGATAATATCAGTCATCATAACATCTATCGCGTCAAACCCTGCCGCGCGGAATGCAAATGCCATTTCAGCATAGCCGTTGACACCTTGCTCTCGGAGGATGGCTACTCGTGGTCTTGAGGCTACCATGCCTTTCAGGCTGGCGAAAACCGAAAGGCCATCATCAGCAGGGTCAAATCTCAGATTAAATGTGATACCAGGATCCTTGTCATCCAGGATTGCGGCATACTCTTGTTCAGCGCACTCGGGGTTGTCTCGTCCCTTCTGCATTTGGAACGAAGTTGCTGACCACCACTGTTGCATTTCAGCTCTGTCAAGATCAACAAGCGATTTCCCCCTGTACCGAATGTTAAGAGATTGCTTTGTGGTCGATCGTGTAAATCCAATCTTCTTAAGAAGTCCAGGAGGCGGCCCGCAAGTCGCGAAGCATCGCCTGAATCGGGCCTCATCTGATTTTCGCACCTGGAATACGGCGCCAAGTTCTTCGTTGAAGAGCGCATCTAATACATTTGACTCAGAGTCGGATGGAACTAATTCATCGATATAGATCTCGGCAGCAGATCGACCTGCAAATATCATCTCGGCTACCGTAGTCAAAAGGCCGCCATCTGATCGATCGTGGTACGCAAGGACAATGCCTTCTTCATGTAGCTGAGACACGGCATCGAAGTAATCCGTAATAAGGTCGGTGTCGCGAACGTCCGGTACCTCGTTCCCAAGTTGGCCAAGGCTCTGGGCAAGAGCTGAGCCACCCATAGCCTTGAACCCTTGAGCAAGGTCAACGAAGATAAGGACAGACTCTCCGACATCTTCAACGCGTCGAAGCTGTGGTGTCCAAGTATTGCGGACATCTTCGACAAGAGAGAATGCAGATATCGCAACAGTAACTGGGGCAGTGACACTCTTTGACTCGCCTGTCTCCTTATCTTTCCACGAAGCCTTCATCGATGTGGAATCTTTGCCGACAGGGATAGCTACACCCAGCTTGGGGCACAGATCCAACCCAATGGCTTGGACCGCTTCGTATAAAGCAGCACCCTCACCTGGATGGTTAACTGCGGCCATCCAATTAGCTGAGAGTTTGACGCGGCGCAAGTCACCTCGGACCTTAGGGTCATTTTTAATGTGAGCTGCACCGAGGTTTAGTAAACTTTCCACTACCGCCATTCGCGCAGATGCTGCAGGTGAAATCAGAGCCAAGGATGCTTTTTCGCCCATTGCCATAGCCTCTCCACGTCGAGTCTGTTCATCAACGCTAAAGGAAGTCAAGGTGACAGCAACGTCTGCTACGGGTACTTGCCAAGGCCCAACGAGTTGATCCCGTGTTACCTGGCCCCCAACCGATCGATCTCCGATGGTAATGAGGAACATCTTGGAACCCACTGATGGTAAGGAAAAGACGAGACGCGTAGCCTGCGTGATCATTTCTGTCAGATTCGAGGTACCGTGTTTCTCCTTAAGACTTGCGGCAGAATTAAATGGTTTCAAAGTCCTATTTGCAGTTTTATCAACCCGTTCTTGTTTTCGGCCCGGAGGGAAAAGAGCATCCATTGGTAAATCGATTGGCAACGGTTGGGATGGAGTTTCGCGATCTTGTAGAATCAATCGAGCACCGCCACTTCCGGCTGTGGAAGTAAGCGTTCCTACGTTAGAGAAGCCGCATCGCTCTCGCTTGCAAATACTAATGAAGCGGTTGATTCGGTCCCTATTGATTAGAAGCACGTATCTCTCCTGGGCTTCACAGCACCTAATAAAATTGTTATTGGTGAATTCCGATATAAAGCCGAGAAGCGTAAGAAGGACAAACAGAGTGGAAACACCCAACCAAGGCGACTTACCAGATCTGCAGCGGGCTCATGCTGTCATCAACACTTGCAACTTGGCGTAGTTCAAACTTACCGCCTCCGAGGGCATCCTTAACCAGTTCTGGTAGAGCATTAGATAATCCACCTGCCCCTACATCGTGAATCATGGCAATCGGATTTTCTTCCCCTAGAGCGACGCAGGTATTGATAACCATCTAGAGTAATATTAGCAAAGGATCTCACGATAGATAAGGGCTATGAGTGGCCTGAAAGGCTCGATATAGTAGCCCTTGGTGTGACGTGGGAGTATAATGATGAATTTTGAAACGCACCTGGACCCTTCGTTCAACTTCTGGGTTGCCGCGTTGAACGCTGTTGAAGTCTAATTCAGCTGTGGCCTCGCTCGAATTACTACTCGATGCAGCGCCACCACCCAGACCAATAAGCATCGCAGGACCACCAAGAACGAGAACGTGGGCCCCCTCATGAACATCATCAGGACTCTTCAAGGCGTGCTGCGGTCGGACGGAGCCGAGGCCACCGGCAAGCATGATAGGCTTATGGTAACCTCTCCAGTCGTTATCAACATTTGTCAAGAGCGTGCGGAAAACTCCAGCCAAAGCAGGTCGGCCAAATTCATTGTTATAACGCGCGGAACCGATGGGGGCCTCAAGCATAATGTCAAGACTGCTTGCGTAGCTACTTTTGGTTAGTGTCATATTTCTAACAAAATGCCCTGTGCCTCGATCGAGTTGGTTACTCACTAGAAGCTGTCAGTATAGTTCGAGATACTTGGTGGGGAAAGAGCAAAAAAGATTTCACACTCACCTGAAAAGGCTTGCCAATGTCGACTTCCCACGGTTGTTCGTGTCCGGGTATCCGAAGATCGGAAACGAAGAATCCTGATAGGCCTGCCTTTGTAGTTGAACCTCTCCCTACGGCCGCTTCATCGCGGATTTCGCCTGCGTTGCAAGACATGTTAGATCGCCTTTAAGTGAGAGAGCTTCACTCGAAAAGGATCTAAGCTAGGGAAGGATAATCTCTCGGCCTGGTAACATACCTCCAGATCCTGTTGCTGCTCCAGGGAATGGTGATATTGCGGTAGGATGGTTGTGCGTCTCAACCTTTGCTAGCATATGGAGTACCTCCTTGGTTAGTCTCCAAGTGCCGGTTTGGTAATCAGGAGCCCAGAAAGCTGCCATCTCTCCTTGCAAGACAGCAGCGTTATCGCTATATGCTGATACAGTGAAGTCTGGTGTTTTCTTGTGCGTGTTTTTGATCATCTCGAAAAGGCTTCCAATTTGACGCTTATCGTCAATTGTCCAGTTGGCATTGAAGACTTTGTGACGACAGTGCCTGCCAGGTGGAATGAATTAGACACGGTGAAAAACGCAATGAGGGGTCTCAAAGCATACTCAGAGTTTACTTGGCCAAACATAAACAACTCAATGTCGTTTGGCGGGCGCCCGAGGTCTTGAAAGACCTCAATCAAATATTGGATTTCACTATCATCGAGTCCCAACCCATTTTCTTTGCTGTATTCCGTCAATGAGGCAATAGGACCGCGAGGATCGGCAAAAATGTCCACAACAACAAGCGGACTACGAGAACCCTCAGAAAATGCCGTGCTCTCAGGATGTGGCTGGGTTGCGCTGTATGTCTCTGTCATCCGATCATAGAGGACGTCTACAAAGGGAGTAAACTCCTTTTCTTCCGATTGACCATCGAACTCGACCTTGACCAATCGACCTCTCTCCAC
This sequence comes from Xylaria sp. Z50, assembly GCA_037356035.1. Lineage (NCBI taxonomy): Eukaryota > Fungi > Ascomycota > Sordariomycetes > Xylariales > Xylariaceae > Xylaria > Xylaria sp. Z50. Next base: position 658,894 of record JBAWJU010000013.1, on the reverse strand, counting down.
ACGCACAATATCCCGTAGCCCACAAACTTGGGCAATAGCGGTAGCTTGCGAGCTCCAAGGTGACATGGTCCGGGGTGTGATATAGACATCTTTAGTCTCGATGGTTCCATGAGGAGCTTGGTCCAAGTCCGAGATGCCGAGGAATGACTTTATCTCATTAATATCAGTGGGGTTACTGAGGTGAATATAGTATAGCCACGAGCCTGTGATGTTTTTCACTTTCGCAGGGCTGACTTTTGCAATACCATCCAGTAGCTTCTGGGACTGCCATGCAGCAAAGCATGGCTGTCCAACGAGGATCTCGTAGGGCATTGTGACGCGTAGAGAGCCGAAGCTGGTAGTCACCGGGGGTAATTGAAATAACCTCCCGACCTGAAGGCCAGTGAACTGAAATCCTAGGACATATGGGGGAGCTGGAGAAGTATAAAAGGCTTCATGAGGTAGATAAATCTCGACTTTTTTTCCGTCATTGGCGGCGAGTTACTGCCCCGCCAAGTCAGACACAAGGTGGGATGGTGGGGTGAATGAGTCCTCTTATCCCACTATCGATAAGATACAAGCTCCGTGCACGGAGATCCAAGCTCCATAGGTACCTAATGGAGTAATTACATATCTTTGGTAAATACATACCGTCGTGATTACCTAATACTGTTGTAAAGGACGTACAGGTAGGAACCTTAGATGACACGAAGAGGGTGTGATGAATGATGACGGTGCTAGAAAACTTTGTGAGTAATAATATAGCCCCTTCATCAAGCCCGTTTGTCGTCAGTTGTTGAATTTATCATGTAATTAGGAAGCAGTAATTAAACTTAGCTAGAAGACTACGCACAAAATGAGACGTGCTATTTAGAATGAATTCACCCTCCATATCAACAGCGACTCTATCTATTTAAGTAATTGACCTACGGGAGGAGGATGTTTTCCAGAAGGTTGACTAGAGAATATCGGGAGCTAGAGATTACGAGAACGCATTGAAACAACCGCGAGTTATACTATTTAAATTGGGTTCGGACTTAGGTATTGAGTTGATCAGTATCTAGTTCCATGGACTTGGTTAGTGTGGTGCTATTCTAAGTGAGCAACTGTGGCTTGCGCGGGAGACACCAGCCACCGTTCAAATTTCCTTATCGAGATCCTCATCTCCATACTGAAGTTCTCAAGTAAGCCTTTATTCCTCTCAGCATAACCACCGAACAAGACCTCCTACAAAAACGACTCTAATTCGGTAGCCCGAGCGCCTTCACCAAGTTTACATAAAACGATTAATATAAAAATGCCAGAACCCGCAAAAGCCCGCGTCCCCAACGCTCCAGCGTCGCGCATTCTGCCTTCAAGGACCCCACGAGTCGACGTATCCAGCAAAGCCTATAAGCGGGCAGCATCCAAGTACACGCGCCTCATGATTGCAATGCCTATCCTAATTGTCACCTCATATTATCTATTCGACCGGCTTGCTCTCGGGCACGAAGCGAAGTCTTTACGCGGTACTCCCGTCGCGGACGAAGCGAGCTAAGGAGCGAAGAGTGATACGACCAGTCTGTGCTGTTCGCTTTGAGAACCTCCGGTATTCCACCATGATCCTTCAGGACCGTACATTGGTATCTGTTGGCTTAGATAGGCGCCGTGATACTGCTCTAGGACCCGGGTTCCGGAACCGTAGCCTCTGATTGCGCCGCTGCTTGAATATCTATCGTATAACAAGCCTAGATACTATACGACTGCTGATCACACTGCGCGATATTATTTGCATGGTAGTTGGAATTTTAGGGATTCCTATACGACTATTAACAGGCCTAGCTTGCAACGACTTGGGATAGCTAGTAGCGGTGCTGTTGAAGACCATTCCTTCGGTCTACGCTACAACTTCATCCTCCAGGGGTCATAATCCTTGAGGTGATACCGTCTAATCCCCTTCAATCCTCCTCAACATCAAATCCACCTGAAGATGGTTGAGACAAAGAATAGACTAAGACCCTGGGAACCCAAGTTTGAGGACAGCAATTTTAGGAGCTGCATTAAATCCGGTATTGCAAGAGCTTTTGAAGCCCTTGGTTTTGTTCATACTGTATTTTCGGGATACAGATAATACGATACTAGCCGACAATAGGCACCCAATTTTTCATTTTCTATTGTGGTCTATATGATAGACAGCTACGAAAATAAGGTGTCAGGCGCAGTGTAATATGTAATCCCTCGTGCATCTATCTACGTGGGAGATCAAGTCTGGTGAGAGGTTTCTGGTTATTGGGTTAGACAGTGCATACCTGCCTAATGCGCACTGCCTAATTCGATTCACTCACTTAGGTTAGGAGGTACCGTATTACCGTATTACCAATATTTGACCCCGTATTATCTCACCAAACTCGTACCCGGCGCCGTTACGCTATACTCTTCTTGAAGACATTTTCTTGCTTAAATAGTATTGTTAAATCTTGGTACATCTAGAGCTTAATGTTCGTAGTATGTAGCTTTGTATATAGATATAGTAGGGATATACATTTCGAAATGACTTGCCAAGCCAATATTCTAACGGCGTCGGGTACGAGTTTGGTGAGATAATACGGCAATACGGTACCTAAGCCACAATGTTACTTCACAATTACAAAACTGACGACGTCACCCCTGTTCAGCCAGCCAACATATGCCAGACCTTTTCATTGTTGGGACGGCACTGAGCCGTCGTCAGCTTTTGGATACCTAGCTAGCATATGCCTTCGTTTCAGAGCTGGCCCTGATATTTCGAGGCTCGATCACCGTATTTTTCGTAGAATCGATGTATTCGACCACAATATAGTATTACGCTACATTTCAACTCCCGTATAGGCGTAACAAAGTCACCTTGTGTCTGAGACCATCCACGCCCATTTGCTTGATTAATGCACTCATAATGATTGGCACTTCATTTCCTGAATATGTTTACATCCGGATAATCATTTTCCTGCTACAATACACAACGCCAATATGTCTAGTGTATCTGCTCATTTTGATCACTCTCGAGGGGGTTAGAGGAGCATTAGGATCTTGGACAGGCAGGGTGGCAATCGGATACTCCATTCTTGACGCCCTCTACGCGGTTTTTATTTACCGCCCGTACAGCCGTCGCCTAAAGAAGGCAGCTGAGCATCCGCCTTTGCTTCCTCGCGCTGAACGATGGGCACTCTTTATACGATGCCTCGACAACATCCCCAACATCACCAGCTACTTGCAGATGTGGTTCCTCAAGGCCCACGAGTCGGATATTCGAAAGGAAAACGTACGAGAGTTCATATCATGGGCTTTCTTTGATAGACATACGGGTAATGAAACTGCTGAGGAGCTTGAGGAGCTCGATGAATATCTCGCTGAGATCGAACAACGCATCGGTTATTCACTGGAGCCAGGAAGAGGTAAAGCGAAGAGTCTTCGCTTGACGCTTGACGAAATCGAAATACGATATAGAAGTGTAGTGTGGTATTTCGTTGTTGGTATAGTCGACCTCTTCACCCACTTTCATCTATCGTATCGGAAGTTCCAATACTACGCACAGCCAAAACCTCATTCACACTCAGTGGTCCCTCTACGCTTACAATCCTTGTTCACTAAGAGGCGGTCAGTTTCTAAACTGAGCTATTGGTATCGACCGCACACTTCAAAAGACAAACTGCCGATTGTTTTTCTGCATGGGATTGGCATCGGGCTCTGGCCGTATACGCGGTACTTATCATATCTTAATGAAAACTCCGTCGATGATGATCAAATCGGTATCATCGCGTTAGAATATCTTCCAGTGTCGGCGCGATTGACGAGCGCTCCCCTAAGCCAGGAAGAGTTCCTTTCTCAAATCACACTCATCTTAGATGCACACGGATGGAGCCAATTCGCCGTCCTCGGCCACTCATACGGATCGGTGCTAACTACCTATATGTTGAAATCACCCAACCTAAGCCCACGCATCCCATCGATTATCCTGGTTGACCCAGTCTGTATCCTGCTACATCTGCCACATGTTGCCTATAACTTCACAAGGCGCAAGCCACGCAGGGCAAACGAGTATCTGCTTTGGTATTTTGCCAGTATGGATCCGGGGGTAGCTCATTGCCTAGGGCGTCATTTCTTTTGGAAAGACAGTATCGCCTGGAAAGAGGACTTGAAACAGATCATAGGGACGCCCACCTCCGACGGAAGACTCGATACCACCATTCCGCCGAATGAACCAAGACTACGGAGAGTGGTCGTGTGCCTTGCCCAGCGAGACTTAATTGTCGATACACCAACAGTACGACAGTACCTGGTGAGTGATGGGGATTGGGTGTCCAAAGACGATGTTCTAGGGGAGAGCGGCCCTGTTGGTACACAAGAGCTGGCAGTTAGACTTGAGGAAGACCGTCTTGAGCACGATGGTATTGATGTCATATGGTTTGACGGACTAGATCACGCGCAGGTCTTTGATAGGAAGGATACCTCAGCCCGTCTCGCAGCTGTGACTCACCGTTCGTGTACGCTTAGCCCAGCTGAAGAGGATATCTAGTCTACGCCCCGAAGGATAATCATAGACGTAATAATGAGAGATGCCTTCAAACCTGTAGGCCAAAATGGTGTTACAAGTGAATAAGATATCGCATATTACCATGTTTAACTCAGTCTGCTTTAGCCTGGTTGCCATCCCACCCTGCGTACATAGAAACATGTTAGTCGAGATGTCTAGGTTCAACATTATAGAACCTGCCAAATCACGAGACAAGCGATAGAAGGGTTAGGTACGAGGGTGTGATACGTACCATCTAGCCAAACGACGACTGGTTCGGGGCCAGTCCGTATCAAAATCCACACTACATCCTCATCCGTTTCGTTAATTTCCTGATGCTCCGTCCATGGTGGTATGAAGGCGAAATCGCCCGCTGATAGCTCGTGCCGCTTCAAATGATCCTCGCCGCCGCCTGTGTTGGTTACGAGGATACCCTTGCCGGACGAGGCAAATATAATAGTTTCTATATAATTAACATCAGGATATATGCCTCATAAAGGCAATAGTAGGGCGTACCTTGTTCCCCGTGATGGTGTACTGCCGAAGAACAGTGAGGCTTCGCCCGCATCACTATAGGTCGGTATTAGTGAAACCTATAGGTAACATGGATAGCCTCATAATAGATTACATACCAGTAGCGCACACCCTATCACTTTTGCCAATGATAGCGCCTTGCCGGATCATAGGTGAGTCCTTAGACTTTAGTCGCTGGGTCTCGAGATCTGTGGCCTTCACAACCGTTATGGCGCTAGGCATGATCATCGGTAAGATATCGGGTAGTAGCGAGAATATAGATGACATTGTGAATAAACGCCTGATGCGGTACACGGTGATAAGAGAGTTGAATGATGACGGCTTTTGCCACCACCAAATAAGATAGAAACCGACAATCAAAACTAGACCTAGGATCGCTTAAGCGTTATTATTTCGGATTAACCTGATGCTCTAATCGAAGACTCTGATCTCGAGATTCTAGTATAGCTGTGCAGAGTGAGAAACCAATTCACACACCACACATCAAGGTGAGAGCATGTTTGGGTCGGTCGCTGAAATGAGGCCTATGAGGCGCTGGCGCGCTAACGACGCATGGTCTGTGCATCTTCCTCTACCTTTGTCCCACCACCATTCTGAACGCTCACGCTTGGTTTCAACATATTGAGATGTTACCGTAGATGTTGCTACGGTAATCTAATGATCCTATGAAGGATTAGATGGCAATATTCGGCTAGCTGGTAGATCATACCTTCTAGTTACATATTAGCATATCACCTACTACCTTTTCTCCCTTACAATTAGTGCCATTTAGTATACAGTGCAGATAGAAATACCGCGCTCTACTCAATTCTTGTACTACTTATGTATCTAGAGGCAACAGTCACGATACGGCGCCAAGACATCAACACTCACGTTGATTCTATCCCCCAGGCATTGCTTTCATGGGCATGTGAACTCTGTAGAAAATTGAAGTCGATCGTAGTTACAATACCTACGCGCAGCGCAATGCCAGAGCCGCGCGTCTAACTGCGAGGTTTAGCAGCACCGCGTCGAGCATGTCCCTGCTGCGCGGCCAGGAATCCTGCGACCTGTCCATCATCTTCCGACATCCGAATTTAGCGTCGATATGAGCGCATTAGCAATATGCTCAATCTATTTCCGGCATATGTAACTGTATGGACTACGCATCCCGTTACCCAAATGTCCATCTAGTACGTCCAGAGCATGTGAAGATGACTGCCGAAGGAATAAACATCCTTGCGTTCACTGCCACTACATAGATACCTAAGTACCTCGGCAACCAAATGCGGATCAAGCTACAGAGTATGTCTACATAATACACTACGGTATAATAGGTAGTCTAAGTAGGACTTTCTATAGGGTCCAGTCCGATCTACAACAACTCACTACATTTATGGATAGGTACCTACAGTATAATAATGTGACACGACGACAAATAGAACACATGCGTACACTACACCTTTCTACTGGACTTTAGCTACAGCAGGTCACGGACCTATAGGCCTGAGGTAGTAGGTAATGAAGTGCAACGGTCCGATTCTGATTGGGTCCCTTCGTATTTACACGGTAGGTTACCAAGACTCCTTGTTCCGCCCAGACAACCAGACTTCAATGAGATGCCTAAATTACTTAGATAGAAGCGAGTGCAGATAGTGCTAGCTGTAGAATTGGAAGGTAGTTGTCTGAGATGGGAAACTCTCGGATTTCCCTGTTCTGTCTGGCACAACAACAGCACTAAAGCCAAGCTCCTCAGTGGGTAACTCCACTGTACCTATACCAGAAGCACCAAGGTACCCTGACATTCCCGTACATTGATGCTATAGGGGGTAGTATAAGAGAACCCTTTGTACCTCCTCCTATACCTACTTAGGTAGTATCTATAGCCTCTATAGCGACCACCCGTCCATCGACCCTCCCAAGGTAGTACAGTAGGTTACCAACAAGGTACCTATTATCAGCAAGTAACATCGTGGTAATAGCCACACCAGATACATGTAGTAGGTACTTTATATACACTATAATATCGAAGACACAGATGTACCTTTCCCATCATCATCATGGGGTGTTCGGGGTATTCCATGACGTGAGCTTAGCTTTCCTTGGCCCCTTTTGTTTTCTTGTAACCGACCCTCCCAAGTCCAGCACAAGCTCTATATCCTCCGTCCATCTACCTGATCTCTACTGCCCATCCTCCTTTCTTTGCCTTGACAGCCATCTATTTATACTGGTACACGAGATCCAATAAAGACGAATCTCGTCAACCCACACACGCCTTGGGCATTTTCTCTCGATTCACTTTGTTACCAGTATTGAAGGTCCATGACTCGGAGTGTCCTGGAACGTTCAGTTGAATACGACCACTTGCATGATCGGTTCATGCAAGAGTCCACCCACGGCCAACCGACACCACATGGTACTTCAGAGGTTCTCTTGATCAATGAGGTTGATGACTCTCGGTCCCGGGGTTGACAGTTATCGAGACTAAATTGGGCGTGTCTCCGATACCGCGTGGTACAAGTAGATCTTGGTCTGCCACGTCTCTTGATCGGGTATAACCAATCAGCTCAAGCCGTACCTCACCAATACTACATGGCATCCTCTTCCAGAGTGAAATCGACGGGTTTGACGACTCTTATCCGTATGCTCTGATACTTCCTTTAGAGTGATGCCCTTCTTATTAACTCCGGCTCCTGTGGCATCAATGATCTTGTCGCTCGGGGTGAGAAATGCCTTCTTCTTAATATGCCCAGTCCTTCTGCTAACCACGACGGAAGGTGCTTTCGTCTTCTCAGTATCATTTCCTAGAGTTGGGCGTGCGTATCTAGGAGGATATTCAATCGCTTCACAATGGCCAATAATACCACTTGTAAGTCGACAGCGTATTCTTATAGACCAGCCAGGCCCTCATCCATTGCCAACGATGACTTTGTAATAAATAGTTAACCACATGACTGGAACCCCTCACTAACCCCAAGCGGCCGTTTCATATATAGGGTCTTTTGGCATCTCGACGTCTTCGACTACCCCTCAGAGTCTCCCGGGGTTGCTTGAGCTGCCGACAGAACTGATTGATGTTATCATTTCATTCCTCACACCTCTCGAACTTGCTGGATTATCTTTAGTGTGCCGCAAGCTCTCATGCCATGCCACGAGTGAGATACATTGGCAACGGCATGTGCTGTTGAACTTGCCGCGGAATCCAATTACATCACCATACCCATGCAAGACTTGGCGTGAACTCTTCGTGGCCCATAACCAACACTGGTTCTTGACCAAGAAAAAATTATGGTTTTGTGATCGCTCATTGACTGGTCACATGGTTATTGCCAGGTATGATGAGCGGCGAGGCTGCATCGAAGGCTATCAGCTTCTCGCCACACGATGTCAGGAAGGGAGTGCGCCCTGGCTCGCTGATCCTACTGTCCAAATTCATCACTTTGTGCCCGATATTAAGCTACATCTCGATAGGCCAATCCTTCAATTCAATGTTGACAGTTTAGAAAACCTTATGCGCAGGTCACTACCCCCGCCAGCCGCATGTCGCTTTTTCCCAGAACATCCGATGCGGTACAGCCAAAAGTCAGACCCGAGATTTAGCACGTTCATGCTCACGAAACCTCTCGAGGAACGAGACATAGACCATACAGCGAGCCGGTTTCCTTACGGCATGATTTGGCCACCACCTACTATCCCCGCCGCTCACCGGGTTACGGGTCATCTCGGTAACATATTTCCACTAGGTCCAACTTATGACCTTATAACTTCACCAAAATGGAGACCAGCAAACCGCTCAGAAGCATCCGATCTAACTTTCCGAATCCGCCAATGGATGGAATTAGGCCCACCCACAATGGGATTTCATGTTGGCGAGGAGCTTGTCACATACTCGACACTTGATCCGTCATTGTAGTAAGTAATTTCTAATCCCCCTCCCTCATTCCGGCAGTTCTACAAGAGTCAAACGCCCCCTTCGGATTGGGGTTTCATGCCCTGCACATTTTCACGTCCATAAATCACTCGATAAGCTTTCGAGTAAGCTTACATCAAATCTTACAGCACGCCAACACCGGAACGACCTTGGAGAGGTATTTGGGTTGGTGACTATAGTGTGCACGGTTGCGAGTTTCTACTTATAAACCAACCGGACATCGACGAAGAAGGCTATCAAGAACCTCTTGTGAGGCTTGAGAGCGAAAGCGACGAGGAATTTCAGTCGCGATTCCTATCGGAGAAAGTCTATCGCGGTCGACTAGAAGCAATCAAGCTCACGGGTGATCCAAATGTGCCTAGGGGCGAATACACGTTCTTAGCGGAGGATCTGGGGGAAGACGGGTTCGTCAACATTGCTCGGGAACCTCCATTCCAAGGTGCTAGAATTGTGAAAAGCAAGGGTCATATCGCTGGTGCCAACTTTAGAAATGGTGAGAACCCCCAGCCTCCTATTAATTAATTGACACTGACAAGTTCTCCAGATAAGTATATCGAGTCACAGCTTTTTCTTGTCTCGTACAACCGATTGGCACAGTATTGGGTCGACTTCGGACACATTAGCTTCTTCGAGCGAGTCGACATCGACAAATTCCTTGTTCCATGATGAGTATATTAATAAGATAAATACGCGCAAGCCCATCCTCTTTATTTGCCAAGTTTGGATAGAGCGTCGGTACTACGCTGGGGAAACAATATGATCCGCATATAGCCTACCTAGGGTCAGCCACCAAGGGAGTGTATAACCGCGCCATAGTAGCAATGATTATTAGTACTCTTTCTACAGTTGACCGTCCCTGATGCAGAGTAACAAACGATTCAAATCGTTAAGGTAAGGCTTCCACTGACCAAATTCTGATTATTCATTGTGGCGGCTGTATCCATTCAAGCACCCAAAGAAATTGGATGTTTAAAACATGGACATTGTCCAGCACGCAGGTAATGAATGTATGTGGTGGTGTACCGTGTATATTAAACCCAACACACCGTGTCGGATCCGTACTGTGGATAAAATGTGGCCTATGCGTACAAACCCTGTCGGGTTGGGTATTTCTAGCCGACGTCATTCAATTTTCTTTCAACTAGACGTTGATATTTGCTTTATCATATGTTCTATAAATTCGTCGGAGTAGGGTATTTGGGTTGTATTCTCTCCTTCCTTCAATATTTCCTTCAACTTGGTATGATTTAAACTACTCCGCAAGCATATAGTCCTAGATCTAGTTTGGCAGTCAGCCGCCAAGATCACGAAACCCGGGGTTACTATACCAAAATGGCGGAGAAATACATCATTCGGGTTACAGCTGGGCCCGACTATAACATCGATAATCATGTAGTAGTGCCAGTCAACTCTCATGAGACCGTCAAAGTCAGTAACGATCTCATAGATGCCGAGATCAATGTTCGTGTCCAGAACTACGGTGGTCTACCGCGCAATTCACCCACCACTTCTCCTTACTTTTTACTCGAACCTCACGCAACCAATGATGATCAGTATAGCCTCGCTATCCGGTTTACGCCCAAAATACCTCGAAAATCCCGGCGGCAAAGCCCCTCACCAGGGTCCAGGCCGTCCTCGCGTGGCGGGCCATTCCACAATGGCTTATCTAATGATGAAGTGTCTCAAGAAACGCCACAGGCTTCTAGTGCATCAGATGGAAAAGATGCATCCTCAGGACCTGAAAACGGCATCTCAGGCCACGATTTACAGTTCGGTAACGACTTCGATCATCCGATCAGAGATCGTTTACCGCCCGGCTTCAGCTACGCCATGAATATAGTCAAATGGTGGATCGACCCGGGCCTCGACGGGGACCCGTACGCCGACATGCCGTATCTTTATGGCCCCGGGCTTTCGTCTTTCAACAGAATACACATCGGCGAGGGCTCGCACGATCCCGAAAAGGGCGGCTTGCACTTCGAGGAGGGCGGTGACGAGGCCGGCCTGGAAGCTCGTCGCGCGATCGGTGCGCCCGACGGCGCCGCGGAGCGGAAGAAATGGGCACTAGGGAAAGATAGCAAAGATAGATGGGTTTTCGAGTACGGAAAGACGTACTGTGTTGACTTTTTCAACCCGTATATAGACTTCAAGGACTTCTCGCTGCGTCTGCCCGGGTTCACGTTGCCCATCATGAAATACTGGGACGGTCAGGGTCTGAGGTAAGCGATTGACTCTTTTTTCTCGTGGATCGGCGGTATCTCATTCGTTCTTCTTTTCCCGCAGGGCCCACGCCAAGCGCTCACACACCCTTAGATATGTGCTTCGCAACCGCACCACCGGCGACACGTACCTCGTCATCCTGTTCTCGCTGTACCTCAAGGAGGACGTCAATGAGGATGGGTCCCTGAAGCCCGCGGCGCTGCAGGCTGCGCGCGAGGATAAGGAGTTGGCGAAGGAGGCGGGGAAGTTTGCCGAGGATGGCGATGACGCAGACGGAAAAAGGGAAGAGGACGTTCCGGGCAGCGGCGGAGACGATGATGTTGATTAAGCGATCGACTCTTGTGTGGAATTACTTGTCTTTCAATAGACGGTGAGGATCGTAGAGGCGCATGCAAGGATTTTGTATAGATATTGTGTTGCATTGCTGTGGTCTCGAGTAGTTGCAGCTGACCAGATTCCTCCACTGCTGAGCCCCAGCGGTATACTACCTCAAAGCACCTTTACTTGACACCAGAAGGATAGACTATTTTGTTTTGTTCTGAAACCCTCTCATCCACTTAAGAATTATCAACAAGTGTCATATTATGCCCCATACTAGCAGTCCTAACAGGAATAGCCCCGGAAGCTATTTAAAGGGCGATCTGGTGTTACAAGAATGGTGGTTTCTGACGAACAATTTATTTGAAGCTGTTTCGAGTTCAGCATTATTGCTTCAGCAGTCGCGATGTATTAGTTTTGAATGGAGTAAATTAGATGCTGATATGTACTATGTAGAGGGATGTCACAACTCCATGACATAAAACAAAGAAGTTCTTGTATATAGTAATAGTTAGTTACGAGGTTTCCAACAACTTTGTGCATCAGCAAATGTCATATCGTACCCCAATACTAGCAGTCCTGACAAGGGGTCTGGCCCACTCGTCCTAACTTGTCATCCCACGAGTTCTAGTCAGATCTCAACACCCCCCGGTCAATTTTACAGCCTCCAAAAAGCATCACCGGTCACTATTTATAGACACTTCAAGTAGGTTACACAAAGGCGCCCACGTGTACCGGGACCCTCACCCCGGCCCCTAAAGCCGTTGAATGTGGCACAACAAATCCCACTCATAAGGGGGGATTTGTGGGTTAAGCTGACATTGTGCTTCCAGTTCTAGTAGTTGGCGGTACTCCAGTAAGACAGGATGGGTACTTCTCTTGCTAATGCCGGATAAGTGTATGCAAGGACCTTGCCGAAGATTTTCACCATGTGACAGCATCAAGGTATTGTACGACCACAGGTGTATAATGTCACTGACTATCTTGTCCACTTAGTGTTAATATATATTATCAGATTGAATTTCTCATAATGTATTATATGAATTATATTACAGTAGGAACGTCCTTAGAACTACCGACCTTGCAGTTATGAAAAGCCTTCTCAAATTCTTTAATTTGCGAAATAGCCCACGCCTCCCTCCTTTCAACCGTCATCTCGGAATTTGTTGTTTCATGAGCAAGCACTTGGAGGTTATGTTAGATGCCACTAATACCAGAGACAAGTGTACAGTGATGGAGTCTTACTTAAACAACGAACTCCAGATGGTATTGGTGCCTGCTTATCCTCGCGTGGTAAGGTTACACTTAGATATTCGTCGTGTTCCCTTAGTGTCGAGGCTGTTAAACTAACCACGGCACTGGTATTTGGGTTAATTAGCTGTAAGACTTGGGAGGTAATAGAGATCACACCTTTTTGCAGGGGGTATAGGAGCCATGTTGAAAGTTTCTTTTAGTATAGTCGTAAATTTGTGATCGACAAAGCGTTTTGAGTATCGGCACCGAAAATTAACAAGAAGCTATGAAGGCTTTAAGCAGCTATGAATGTATCAGCGGTAGCATGCTGTTACTTCTACATGATGAGGAATGTGGCTGCACTTAAATAAATATTAGGGCAGAGGCACCAAGGGTCAAAGCTCCCTTGGATACAGGGAAAATGTAATAAATAGTACACTGCAATATATAGTACCAACTCTTTCAGCTGGAATCGGGTGGTTGTATACTTCAAACTAACTAGATACATGAAGATGTATCGAGGCTTCGGTAAAATCCACCAAAACGGTACTCTCCTGGGATTGGGATTAAGTGGCCTATCGCCAATAGTAACCTTTACTAATATCCATAATATTTGTCAGCGTGGGCAAATCCCACTCCTCTTAACTTCGCTCTAAGAGCTGTCGATAAATATATGCGTGAGCTTTCGTCCCTGGCTAATTCCTCCCACGTTGGCTGTGAAAGAATAGCAATACATGATGGGGTAGTACCTTAGGCTAGTCAGCCTCATAAGCATTACATTGACCTTGACAAGGTCGATATGGGGTCGGGCTTGGGTTCGTCGTTTCTCTAATGCCTCAAAAATAAAGTCCCGAATAGCGCGCCCTCGCTACTATTTAGTAACACTTGATCCTATAGAGTGCTTCGCTGACATTGGAAGGTGTTATTCGGGCCAGCTTACTGGTCTCATCTACACCGAGTAGCCAAAGGCTCGACCTGAGATATGGTGAGGTAGCCAATGAATACTCGCCGTTCTCATGCAGTATACGTATTCTAAAACCAATCTAAACGAAGAGGTTGGCTTGTGGGATGGCACCGCGTACGTCAGTCAATATGGCTCTAATATTACGTATGATTCGCGCCGAACTCTATGAAGTAGTAGACTGGCAAACTTCAAAGGGCGTCCGCTCAAGAAAGCTTGCAGTTTTCTAGTGAGTGAAGCTATAAGGCTCTCTGAGATCAACGAATCACTACTGCATTAGAGATCCGGAAAGGGACACATGTGGCGACATACGCTCATAAACAGGTCTTCCTGCATATGATCTGACAGAGCACTAACGTCAGCCCCAGACCGGTGTATATGTTGATGACTTCTTGCCATTTCTTGTACCCACAACTTTGGCTTGTATCTCTGAATCAACTACCAGTGTTAAATAATAACCGCACGCCTGTGCCGTATTTTAGAGCTCCATTAATACAACGTCTTGGCACTTTTGAATACCACTCGCTACGCAATAATGAAGGGTATAGCATACGGGACTTCGAATATCTTGGATACATGTCGGCAATGAGCCGCAAGCCGTTTGTATATGACGCGTACATGCAACGTTCCGTAAATTTTATCTGGTTCTTTAATATTATTACTATAGTTTTATGAATAACTTGGTTGGTACATGAGAAAGGAGGTTTCATCGTGTCTGGATAAGTGGATTATATGCATGGCTTATCTATCTGACTGCATGAAAAGTTTTCGGCCACCGATTAATACTCATGATATCGGGGCGAAATAGACGATATTCGCTGCTTCCTATAATATCTATGTTGGTATAGGAATCTCTAGGGCTTTTGTTTAGACCAAATTACGATCATCTCTTTCGAACTGCGAATAGCCGTTAAGCCAATGGGAACGTATATCTCCAACTAGTAACAAGATGTGGAATTTGATAACTATGAGTACATTATAACCTCTAAACAAATCAAATTACTTGCATGGTGGTGCATAATCGAACCACCATGACTAGAAGCAATTCGCCAACCATGCTTCATATTAGAAGAACCACGGAATGCATGCCTTGATGGGAGCGAACTCCAACAATTGTAGACACTCCTCCAGGTGGCAAAGTCGATATCTCTTTCGTGATGCCTGTAATCCTGCAGTTACCTAACATATTGCAACCAAATTCACCACTATTTTGCAGAGCCGGCTGCGTTCCGGAGAGCGGTGTACCGACAATAGAATCCGCCAAGGTGCCATCAGCACAACATATTCTGCAATGTACCGTTGAGAGCCTAAACACCGGCAGATACGATAGAATACCATTAATATTTTCTTTCTTTTGCACAAGCATTTCAGCTTAGCAGGGAGCGTACAGTTCCTGGAATACTAACCTAAACTTAGGTAGCAAACTATCTCAGCCTTGTCGAAACGCTGCGTATGTAGGTGAGAACACCCGCATCTACCACCTGTCATCCCATTTAAGAAATCATAAGCGAGTCTGCAGAAGCCTAATGGAATTTCTGAAACATAGATTATTCACTCGTGCCATCCGTATGATCCGGCAACCTGCACGACCGTTGGGAGGACACTTGTTAGACGCCAGGTACATACTCTCGCAGCTGATAATTATAGACTTGCACCCGAATACCGCATCTCCGTTGCACTGGACCACCGTTGTTACTGCTACGTAGCTCAGCTGAGCCAGGCGTCCAACCATCGGCCGGTACAAGGATATCGAGTGCCAGAGGGCTTACATGTGCGTGGGGGGAGATGCAGAAACTTTAATAGTTGTCATTAAAATACCCTGGTAGGTGGGATAATCGCCGTTGTCGGGTCACGGAGCTTGATCCTCATTGGGCCCTATCCGATCTATATAACCTTTGTTGTAGAGCAATGACGTTAGATATCTTGCTCAATGGAACCAAGAAGTCACCGGCGTCTATTGTTAGTAGAAGGCCAGTTATTGAGGTATAGGGGGATCCCTCTCGACCGGCCGATTGTGAAAGGGATAAAAGTCGTATATCAAATCGTGGCTTGCTGGGTCTCTGGCCAGGGATCGAAATAATACCCAAGCGGGGAAATGATGGTTGCGAGTTACAAAATTCGATGTCGTTATAGATATAATTAGTGACAGAGATAAAGGGGTATATTTTGATGATGCTTGCCGGGGAACTCTAAGACCTGCCTGAGGTTAGGTATGTAGTTTATTGTTGAAACTACATTTGAGAAATTACATGAATAGCTCTTAGCCTCTTCACCTACACAAGACAAAGGCTTGAATATAGTGTATTTTCTGCGTAGCATATCAAGAGTAGTGCTCTGAACTATTACATTGGGAACATTGCTTGAAGAATGTAAACAAATCTGGGTCGAATATACAGCCTAGATTTTGATGATTAGTTCGACTTACGAGATCTATGTGAGTCTTGATACAACCTATCAAAGCCTCTCCCAATTTTAGAGCCAATTGGCTTTCTTCCCCTTCCCCTTCTTCTCTTTTTCTCAAGCCAAATAGTTGGATGCTTTAGCGATATGGTGGTCTAGTCGGTCATGTATTTACTTTACTGGTCATAATAATAAATGGGTACCTATCTAGGTACGGAGATAAATGTGGCACAGCATACAAACCAGTGCATGGGTGCCTGGGTAGGAACTTACCATACATGTACATATACCTACATTTAACATTTAACATATGTAGTTGCATTGTCTGTTATACCTGCTTTCATAGTACCTACCTAGGTAGCGAGCATAGGTACTTGAGTAGTAGGTACCGAGGTAGTATAAACCAATAGGACAATTACATCGTACCCACACTATAGGTACTTATAGTATACCTAGGCCACGGCTTGGCGACGCCTCTTAGAGTGTGGCTTACATGATGTGAATGTGGGGCGCCCAGACGATGTCTTGCAATGTCTCGCCAAGCCTCCTCGCCCCATCCCGTCCAACCTGCACTAGGTCTCTCGACACTAGACTAAAGCCGATGCTCACCATTGCCATCGACCGGAGCAGCCCATCACGTAATTACACGCGCGCCTGGTGACCGTCTCCCTTACTTGTCGAATGTAATTCACGTCTGCCCTTTATTGATGTTTCTTCTCGACCATGAGCGCTAGCGGAACGGGTTGATCCTTGATACGTCCTCGTCCCCTCTCTCCTCTCCCCTCTTCCGTCTTACACTCACGCGATGCCGCCGGCCCCGAGTCAAAAGGGCACGGGCAAGAAAGCCTCAGGTGGAAAAGCACAGCGTAGTCGCAACACAACCCCCATGTCAAGCCTGCCCACCAGCAGCACCACCACCACCACCGCCTCCGCCGCCGCCGCTGCTGCAGCCGCTAGCATTCCGCCCGTCGAACTGCTCGAGAGCGAATTATTCGACGTCAAATACGAGCATGTGCGAAACATCCTCTACGACGACATCATCGACCAGAGCACCTCCAATGCCGTCATCCCCGATTCCAAAACTCTCGATGCCTTGCTGTTGAAATTAGAAAAACTGTCCGACCTCATTGACCGCCGTGGGAGCTGGTGCGATAAGGCTATGCGCCTGATTGTCACCGAGAAGAAAGGCCATATTGCGAGCGAGTTGCAGTCGGCTAGTAAAGCAGAGTCACGAAAGGACGGGGCGTCACACGACGGCGAAAAGAAGCCCAATAAAAAGAAAAGAAAAGCAAACGAGAGCCTCGCGCCGGGAGACCACAATATCGGTAAGTAGTTGTGCATAGGCCAGCCTGTGATTTTTATTGTTCCACGCATACACATTGTGTATACATGCCACGCCTATTTTATGCTCCCTTGAGTGACCACTGTTGCTTTGGAGTACTGCCGCAAGGTTTCTGAGGATGGTTATTTTCCCATCTCTAACCAATGTCTAATAAACCCTTGGAACCCCGTCGTTCGCTTTGCCTGTCTTGATTCTTGTTCGTTCGCGATCTATATCATGTATACAATTGCTACGACATTTCATGTTCGATATTGACTCTGATCTGTGTACAGAACGATCCTCGCCACTACGCGATTCTAGCAGCAAACCTCGCAAACAGTCTCGTGATAACGAGTCGGCTAGCTCTTCACTTTCTCCTGTTGCCCAACCGACCTCGAGTACTATGGAGGTTGATGACAAAATGAAGCTTGACAAGGATGCTAAAGAAGAGGAGGATGAGGAAGGAGAAGATTCCTCAGAGGACGAGTTTGCGCCTCCAGCTCGAGAAGCTCCCCAGTTCCAAACTTTTGGAGAAGATCCATCTACATTTCCCGATCCTACCGTCTATCAAATCCTCGACGCCAAGCCAGGCATGACTACCGATGAATTGAAAGAGCTCTACTCTGTCGCCGTGTTCCCCAGGACCGACCTTGCTGATCAGATCGCTGGAGACCCCCCGGATAAGGATTTCAGTAATGCGAAACCGACAAATCAGATCAGTTTTAGTACTTTTTCGACATACGTCGAGCCCTACTTCCGTCCGTTTGCTGAAGAAGATCTCACCTTCCTACGAGAGCGGGGCGACCGCGCGACACCCTTTGTCATGCCTAAACGAGGTAAGAAGCATTATGCCGAGATTTGGGCAGAGGAAGACAATGCAATGGCTATCGACTCGAACGGCCAAGGCAGGGATAAGCTGGCACCTAACCAACCTCGCGGCATCATCGATAACATGGATGACGACGTCGCGGAGACGGACAAGCTATCAGTTGGCCCCGTCCTGTCGCGCCTTCTACAAGCCATGCGCCCAGAAGCACGTGCACAACCGAGCGAAGATAAGCCAATGACCAACGGCATCAATGGCGACTCTGACGCAAAAGAAGACGTCAACGGAGATGTCAATGGAGTCACTGCAGGAGATGAGGGTAGAAACATCCCTCCTGCGGCCTTCATGCCAGAATCAACTAGTGAAGCCTGGAAGAGGGCCACACACCCGAAACTTGACTACTTACAAGTCGACGAGCGCATTAAGCAAGAACTTCGCCATATTGGATTCTTACCGCAGGAGGGCTTCGATGGCGACTATGACGGTCACTTTGACGATGAGGTGGCCGCACGCCTACGGCTTCTCCAGGACAGACTGCGCCAGCAGATCCTTATTAACGGTGCTCGTAAAGCCAGACTCACCGAGCTCGTGAAGGAGAGAATGGCACATCAAGAATACCAGACCATCTTAGAAGATCTAGATACACAAGTCCAAGGGGCATACCTCAAACGCACACGAACCATGGGTAAGAGTAAGAAATCGAAACGACCAGGTGGTGCGGGCGGTGGTAGTCATCCTGCAGGTGGTGCTGGTGCCGGCATGGCACGACCAGGGATTGGTGATGTGACCAAGACACTGATGGAACGGCGTCGGCGATGGATCGATAATATCGGAACAGTGTTCGACGACGAGAATCTCGGTAAGGTCCCTCGCGCCTCTGATACTGGCAGTACTATCTTCAAGTCCGAGACCATGGCCGATCTTATCAAGAGGGAACGGCAGACTTGGGATGAGGAGGTTGAGGAGGAATGAGATGGTAATCTTTTATGATGGTTCTTTATGAAATGCCTTGCATGTGGTAATAGAGGAGGTGGCCAGCAATCGGCGTTAGTGGGTTCTTGATACCAAAAAATCGGCGTTCTAAGGGCCAGCGGCGTTATGTATATCTAGTACGGCCTCTGGTGAGAGTATCTTGAGAGAACTTAGCGGAGCAGTGCTTCTGTTTACCTGTGGCTTTGATATTCTTTCACCAAATTTACTACTTTTTTTTTGATAAGGTACAGGATACTTGATATCTCAACATCAAATATGCCGTGGATCATAACGTGTAAACGAAGTACGTCGAAAGTCCAATGTTTTAACTAGCTGGTACCTCAAATTGGAGGGTTTGCTTTCGTCCCAACCCCGCGAAACGGGGTGATGGCGGGCTTGTGTCATGGGTATAACCTTAAAATGACTCTACAAGTTAAGACTTCATTTTTTTCCCTAACTCCAAGAGCAGAGTTTCGGCTACATTGAATGGTTTAAATAGACTGGTGTAGACTAAACCGTTTCCTACGTTGCCTATGCCCTGTTTGCTATTATACATTGCTTTTACACGTTCAAGTTCCTTATCTGATGTGCCACTGCGGGGTACCTTGGATCGAGGCGGAGGGCTAAGAGAATCGCGATAAGGTTGCATGGCGCCGGTATCAGCATTCCCAACTCTGAACAGACGACTCCAGACATATTTATATGTGGCGCGTGTGTGGCCTTTGGTTGCGTATGTGGTACTATCGCTGAAGAATTGAATATCGAGTAGAAGAAGCTCGGGCTTCAGGATGCATCTCGTTCCGAAAGAGGTTCGTTGCCTTCGATCCCCTGTCTGAATGGATGATTGGCTGGCAGCGATAAAACGTGCCAAGCCACACCACATGGTCGGGGACATTCACCACCACCACCAACTGCTACATTGTTATATTTTTGTGGTTTCCGGTATATGATACTGAACGAGAATGGAAAGTGAGGAATATCGGCTAATGCGGAATGATTTCCCTTCTTTCTAGCTTGACAAGCTCGTCATATCCCAACTGGGCTTTCTCGCCCAAAAGCGTCTCGCCCGCGGCGTCAGGTTGAACCATACAGAGGCGACTGTGAGTTGGCATTACCTAACGACTGCGTAAGAGAACGCTGTTGTTACATGGACGTTGCGTCTTGGCCCTTCGGTGCCTTTGCGCAATACCACGTCGAGCGCATATAAACTGGAACAGTGGACGGAAGGGCTAATTAATGCGTAGGCCCTCATCGCCAATAACCTCCAGGAACTGATTCGCGATGGCCAGCACACGGTGGCGGACCTCATGTCCATCGGCTCGACCATGCTGGGTCGCCGCCACGTGCTGCCGTCCGTCGTGAGCACGCTGCATGAGATCCAGGTCGAGGGCACGTTCCCGACCGGCACGTACCTGGTAACGGTACATAACCCCATCGCGACGGAGCACGGGGACCTGGCCAAGGCGCTGTACGGGAGCTTCCTGCCCGTGCCGTCCGCCGATCTGTTCCCCGAGCCCCCGGCATCCTCGTATGATGCCGAAAACGCCCCCGGCGCTGTTGTCGTAGTCAAGGGTCGCGTGACCATCAACGAAGGACGGCGCCGCGTCAAGGTCAAGGTGACGAGCAAAGGGGACCGCCCCATTCAGGTGGGCAGCCACTACCACTTCATTGAGGTGAACCCGCAACTCTCGTTCGACCGGAAGCTGGCGTATGGCTGCCGCCTCGACATCCCGGCCGGCACTTCGGTGCGCTTCGAGCCCGGCGACACCAAAACCGTCACGCTCGTCGAGATCGGGGGACACCGCACGATCCGCGGCGGCAACAACCTCGCGTCCGGAAATGTGGATCTGAGCCGGGCCGACGAGATCATCACGAAGCTGCAGCAGGCGGGCTTCGCGCACGAACCCCAGCCGACCGCGGGCTTGGGGGATGTCGTGCCGTTCACCTTGGACCGCGCGGCGTACCGCGTCATGTTCGGCCCCACGACGGGCGACCGCGTGAGGCTCGGCTCGACGGACCTCTGGGTCAAGGTCGAGAAGGACATGACGGTGTACGGCGACGAGTGCAAGTTCGGCGGCGGCAAGACGCTGCGCGAGGGCATGGGGCAGATGAGCGGGTGCGCCGACGCCGACAGCCTCGACCTCGTCGTCACGAACGCGCTCATCGTCGACTACACGGGCATCTACAAGGCCGACATCGGCGTCAAGGGCGGGCTCATCGTCGGCATCGGAAAGGCGGGAAACCCGGATGTCATGGATGGCGTTACGGACGGGATGATCGTGGGCAGCTGCACCGACGTCATCGCCGGAGAGAACAAGATCGTCACGGCTGGGGGCATGGATTCGCATATTCACTTCATCTGCCCCCAGCAGGCGCAGGAGTCTATTGCTTCTGGCGTCACGACGCTGCTTGGTGGTGGCGTGGGACCTAGGTGAGTTCCTTCCTCCATGTTATATTATTCCATCCCCTACCATAGTACTGTGACGGGAAGACTCTTCTTCCCTCCTCCTATCTCTCTCTCTCCTTTTACAAACTGACAATGCCATAAGCGCTGCTACATGCGCAACGACCTGCACGCCCGGCGCGCACTACACGCGCCAGATGCTGCAGGCGTGCGACGAGCTACCGCTCAACATCGGCATCACGGGGAAAGGCAACGACAGTGCACCAGAGGCGCTCCGCGAGCAGATCATCGCAGGCCAATGCGGACTGAAGCTCCACGAGGATTGGGGCACGACACCGGCGGCCATCGACGCCTGCCTGCAGGTGTGCGACGAGCTCGACGTGCAGTGCCTGATCCACACGGACACGCTCAACGAGTCCGGGTACGTCGAGGCGACGCTGGCGGCCTTCAAGGGGCGCACGATCCACACATACCACACGGAGGGTGCGGGCGGCGGGCACGCGCCCGACATCATCTCCGTGGTCGAGCATCCGAACGTGCTGCCGAGCAGCACGAACCCGACGCGGCCGTACACGCGCAACACGCTCGACGAGCACCTCGACATGCTCATGGTGTGCCACCACCTGTCGCGCGACATCCCCGAGGACGTGGCCTTCGCCGAGTCGCGCATCCGCGCCGAGACCATCGCCGCCGAGGACGTGCTGCACGACCGCGGCGCCATCAGCATGATGTCCTCCGACTCCCAGGCCATGGGCCGCTGCGGCGAGGTCATCCTGCGCACCTGGAACACGGCCCACAAGAACAAGGTCCAGCGCGGTCCCCTGCCCGAGGACGAGGGCTCCGGCGCCGACAACTTCCGCGTCAAGCGCTACATCAGCAAGTACACGGTCAACCCGGCCCGCGCCCAGGGTATGGGCCATCTCATCGGCAGCATCGAGGTCGGCAAGCTCGCCGACCTCGTCCTCTGGGACCCGGCGTGGTTCGGCGCGAAGCCTAGCACCGTCGTCAAGAGCGGGCTGATCGCGTGGGCGCAGATGGTACGTTTATTTTCTATTCTATTTGTCCTATCCTTGGTTCACGCTTATGACCTTATGCACTCCTGAAACCTCCGCGTTTGTGATATCATACCTTACCCTTCCATACTCCCTCCTGCTAGCCAGCCTCTCGACTAGAATACACTCCCCTCCTCATCTCGGTTCATCTTTAAAGCACAGTACAACAGCTACGTATACCTATATCCATACACCCCACCACTCACCACCCACCGCTTAGGGCGACCCCAACGCCTCGATCCCGACGGTGCAGCCCGTCATCGCGCGGCCCATGTACGCGCCGCTCGTGCCGTCGACGAGCGTGCTCTTCGTCTCGCAGGCCAGCGTCGCCAGCGGCGCCATCGCGAGCTACGGGCTGCGCAAGCGCGTCGAGCCCGTGCGCGGCTGCCGCTCCGTCAGCAAGAGAGACATGGCGTTCAACGACGCCATGCCCCGCATGAAGGTCGACCCCGAGCGCTACACCGTGGAAGCCGACGGCGAGCTCTGCACTGCCGACCCCGCGACCGAGCTGCCGCTTGCGCAGGATTGGTTTGTGTATTGATTGGGGCGGAGGGATGGGGGTATGGGGTACGAGGGAACTGGGCGGGATAAGATAGGATGGGATGGAAAGAAGTCGGTAGGAATAGGTGAACGGGAGGCGTTGTGTTTCGGCGAGTTGAGTTGGATTGGGTGCTTCGCGCCAGGGGGTTTGGGCTAGGGCGAACTGCCTATGTGCTTGCCTTGTATACCTTACCTACCTTAAGTACTTTAGCTGATTATGTGCTGGGCCAATGTAAAGGTTGAGATACCACCGCATGCTCTCGCGGGCGGCACCGATTCGGTAATTCGCCCGGGTGAGGTATCTAAGGTCCTGATTAGGAGCTTGTAGGCCAACTCTAAGGTATCTATCTGGTGAGGATGCATTGGTCTTCGACGTGATGTGATGAGGCTTAGTGTATAGACGTTCCCCAATGCTAGGGCCTTTATTTCCCCCACGGCAGGTGTTGGAGCGGGTAGTTCGAGGTTGCTATGGGAGCCCGACTATAATAAGTACCTAGGTAGTGTCTACCCGACGGGCGTGGATGTATTGAGCAGTAGCCGCTATTGAACATATACTGGATCTGATAGCGTGTGTGCTACTTTTTGAGAAAAGGCAGTTCTGTGGCTCGGTTAGAGGTATGTATGTTAGATAGGTATATTTTACTACTTACCTGTAGGTACTTGAGTAGGTAGGTATAAGGTACGTATATAGGTACTACCTAAGGTACGCGCATAGGCAGACAACTATCCCTCTAGTTCTTCTTCCAGTCTGCTAGGTAGGAGCTCGCTCGGGTACCTCGGACAGAGGAAACCACTGTAGCGCTGGCTGATATTTGTATCGTAAACGGGCCCAGCACGCCAGAAGCGCTAGAGGCGTTGTAGCTAAGTGCTGGCCTAGGTAGGTAAGTATGAGCTAGGAGGTTAGGTAAGTAGAGAGAGGGAAAATCTGGGTTTCCGCGGCCCAGCGTGGGGATTCGATTGACCGAAAATGATGTAAGATGATTGGCCAGCTGGGGTCGACGTCCCGCGGACTGGCCGACGATGTGTTCTAAAACTACATGTACCTAGAAAGCAGGGAGAAAGTAGTCTAGTCCACTCACTGCCTTAGGTACTTACATACCCGAAGTCCTACAGGCATCTTGAGGGCAATGAGTACTTGTGTGGCGCCATGTACACCTCGCGGATTGTGCGTGTGTATCTAGGCATTCTACCGTCTAGAAATCTTCCTCGCCAACTGTGCACATACGCGGCCATGTCCAGCTAGATTGAGCACATGAACCGTGCCTATCCGGCATGGTAGCCGCTCTCATTTCTCTGTATACTATCCAAGGCTGGGCAACTACTCATCCACAAGAGGTAGCGACCAAATCGACGCGAAGAATACCCAGGTAGGTATGTACATTAGTAGGCTTCCAGCTGGCCTGGTTGTAGTGGTAGTTCCACCAAGGGTCAGGTGTAAAGCCCGCCTATCTACTTAGGGCTATAAAGACGAGCACTCCCAGGAACTTCTGGTAGGTAACAAGTGGGTAATGCCGGTAACGAGACTGCCCATCCGCCATGAGCGTGCCTTAACGAACGAACGGACACTGGGCAAGACTGTGGGTTGTCTGTAGAGGCCTAGTTATCATATTTCCGTGGTAGTACAACATGCATTACTTTGTGGTGAGCCCCGTCCTATCAAGCCTGCCCAGCGCGTTCAAGCTTACTCTGGGCACTTATCTGAGGCTCAAGCCTCTCTTAGAATACAAGACACCTAATCGACCTAGTTGTACTGCAGAGAAAGCGATCAAGGACCTGGTCTAAACAGATACCAGTCTCGCTTGTGTGGATCGTGGCACACAGTTCACTAAAGTGCATGGGGCGTCTCACTGTTGAACATTCAATTGCGCACAACTCAACTCCTGACGGCAAGTCAAGTGAAAATCATATAGTTAATCTCTTCGTTTTTTAATGCGATTACTTCCTAAGTACACAGCGCAATCCCGTACGTGACCATCCAGACCTGAACGCCTCACTACCTACAAACCTTAAAGACCTCCCAAGGAGCCTTGTTCTACCTGATCAGCCTCGCCGAGAAGTTTTCGTAACTCATACAATTGCCGTATGCCAAGTGGAACCGGGATAAGGCAGAGAAAAGAGAGCATGGGGTTTCAACAAAGAGTGACACCCGGTTTCTCTATAAACAATTCCCAGAGATTATCTGGAATCATGACAAGGTATCTCGAAGCTGAAGGAGGTAACTCGTTAGAAAAGAGCAGAATAAAGAGAGAAGACTAGAGGGGGGATCCCTAGTTCTTCTTCTTACGAGCAGACTTCTTAGGTTCCTCGAAATCCGGTACCTTTGATTGGCGCTTGCGCTTCTTGTCGGGGCTGGCGGGTGTTACGTTCTTAGCAGCACTACTCTCGCCATCGTCGACATCACCAGCCGTACTCTTTCGCTTCCTAGTCGTCTTTCCTTTGGGTGTCTTGGTGCCGTCATCCTGAGTAATAGAAGGGGTGGCCATCTGGAGTTGCTCTGCGATGGCTTCTTGGTCGTTGGGAGCCATCGCCTCATCAGTAACAACATCGGCCTGGGCAATGCCGTTGGCATCCGCATAATTGAGGGCATCACCATCAGTCATGTTCCTGGCGTCAGGGTTGCCCGCCTTGTACGAGTGGACTCGCGCATTGTACAAGCGGAGGTTGAACTGATATGCATTGTTCCAAGCCTATAATTGAAGTTAGCCATGGCTCTGAATATGGAAGAACCCTGTCTAGGAAGTCTAAACTTACAACTTTCTCTCCTGGTGACATAGAAGACCACCGGCGCTGGCCTTCCTCCTGCACAGCGCCCTTGGGGGCATCAGCACCTAGGTCGTTGGCGATAATTGGCCGGGCCGTTTGCATATACAAGAAGTACGGGGTCAAGGGCCGCTTAGGAGCATTAGGATCGTGAGTGCGCTTTTTCCGCTCCTTCTTTTCTTCTCCATGTGGTAGAAGATCGCTAAGCTGGCCGCCAATTCCATCGAGTGAGGCCACAAGGGATTGCATAGAGGCACCCGCTCCGTTGTCAAAGGGAGCAGGCTCTCCGATGAGCAGATTAGTTTGACGCACAAAGTCATCGGAAAAGTTCTTCATAAGAGCAGTGATGGTATTGAAGCGTTGATGAACCTGATGATTACGTTAGTAAACGGGGCCGAAATATTCTGAAGGGGGTTTGGTGTATTAAAGTATTGTGGGTGCGCAATGTGTTAGGTAAAAGGTAAAATGAAATGAGGTTATGGTGTCCCAGACGGTGTTATCAATACACGATACAACTCAAAAGTAACCCAGACTGGTGCGCATACTCCCAAGAGGAATCATATGCATCACCAGCAGTATTGCAGTGATTGTTAGTAAGGATGCATTGTATCTCTTCTAACAAAAAGATGGGTGATACAACTAGATACACAATATAACATCTCTGTAACTATGATATTGAATAGTATTGTTTTCTGTGGTGGTGGTAGTAGTGGTAGTGGTGTTGGTGATCATGGTGTTTTGTTTGTACACAAGGTTGCAAAGATTGATGTGTGTGACCATGTCACGAAGATTGATGAGATGAGATGAGATATGATAGCGGAGGTGATAGTGGACGAGTAATAAAGAGGTAGGCAAGTAGACAAAGGTTGCGGAAGAAATGTGATGCTGCGCACTAGATACACGCAAGACCTAGTTGATTGGGAGTAACTTAGAAGTAACTTACACTATCACGGACTCTGATAAACTCGTCGATGCCGATGGTGCGCTGCTGAGGCGGCAGAGTGCCCTGCAGAGGCTGCATGGGAGGCTGTTGGGCGATAGCCTGGGGCATTTGGTGTTGGGGAGTCATCTGGTGCTGCTGAAGCTGTTGATGCTGTTGCTGCATCGGCATAGCTGGCATTGGAACCATGGCGGGTGCGGGCGCGACGGGTGCAGGCTGTTTGAGGCCGTCTGATTTCTTGGGGCGAGCCATTAAGTGTAGCAGCAGCAGCGAAGGGGGGGCGCGTGAGCGAAGCCTGGGGGTGGGCCGCTATTATAGGTGAATGCAGTGCTGGTTGGTGGGCTGGGTTTGGGTGAGTGATTGATATTGATTGATTGATTGTCGATTGATTATTGACTGATACTGATTTGATTACCTGTGCTCGGTGCAGGGCAGGGCAAAGCCAGTGCGCCGCGGTCTGGTGGTGCGGGCTGGGCTGGTGGTCAGTCAAGTTGTCTCGACGAGTTCAGGAATCCTGGGTGAGATTGTGGCGTTATCGCAGCATGTGCTGGAGTGCTGGGAGTGCTGGATTGCTGGGTTGCTGATGCTGGGTCTCAGAAGGATGCTGGATCCTCCTACTATAAGTAACTAAGGTGATGGGATGTGTTGGATATGCTGGATGTGCTGGATCACCTAGGTATTGTCTTGCACTGGGGCTTTGAAGATGGAATAGCGGAATAGCAGTCTAGCTGTCGGATGGGGGGAGAGGGAAGAGACTCGGGGAACAGGAAGACTAGGAAACCTACGGGGGGAGCGCGCTGAAGCGGGAGGGGCAGCCCTCTAAATATGGTGGCTGCCCAGGCTGGCTGATTTCGCACGATCACTGATGATGGATGGGGGGGTGCACTGGCTGTACTGGATGTACTGGGTGCACTGAATGCAGGTGGGAGGATGGAGAGGATGGGGAGCATGGGAGCGAGAGAGAGAGGTATAGGCTCAATACATGTACCTACGCTATGCATTAGAAGTACGTGGGCAGAGAAGGTACCTAAGGCATTTATCTACCTGTTTAGCCTAGGTCGGACACTAGTACAGTCAGTTGCTGTGTAAGGACGAGGGCGTGGCTTTCCCTTGCGGGCTTAGCCTATTTTTTTCTGGGCTGTTTTTTTTTCTCGCGTACTACCTACCACAATAGCTATTATGTACCCCATTGTCCGCACTTGCACTGTACCCTCGCTCCACGCTGCAGCATATTGCAGTTTTATTGCTCAGTTGACTGACAATGTACCTGATACCTTACCTACCTACTTACCTTTACTTTCACACCCCAATCATATGGACGCAATGCACAACATATCCACCCTTATTTTGTAGATTTAATAATGAATATTTACTCAAAAGCTGTCGAATATTTTTCAGTCGTAGGGAGATGTTGCTTTGCAGGTTTTAAATGTTGTAGTTTGCAGGTGCACTTGTATAGGTAAGTGTTTGGTTGGCGCTGTGGTTGGTGTCATAGAGGTTCAACGCGTCTTGAATGACACCAGGTACCTAGAGATGGTGCTGTAATGTTTCGGTACTTAAGGACTTATATGAGTGGAGGAGGGGTTGCACGATTGTTATGGCAAGAGGGGCTAGAAGAGATTTTGAGCCACGGGCAGTGCCCAGCTGCTTGCTTGACTGATCCAGTGCGTCCCCCATCGCCCCGTAAAAAACGAGAATGGGAAAGTAATCATCGGGTTAGGTAGTGTACAGGCAGAGACGAGAGAGAGGGACAGAGAAAAAATAATAATAATATTTCAATCAGTGATCCCACCATCCATCCACTTAGTCCACTAGGCACACCGAAAACACCGAAGGCACCCAGGTGTAGTTACTTCGCTTTCTATGGCCGTTTTTATTCTTGCTACACTACACTACTCCCGACCTAGGTACCTGTTACCTAAAATATACCCGATCCTAATTTACAAAATCACAACTACTTTTTAAGCCTATCCCATTTTTAATGTCCTGTTTATTGCTATGTTGATATAGTATTCTACTGAAAAGGAAGGATGCTTGGGAACCTCTCGATGTGCTCTTCTGATTATAGTGTAGACCCCGAGAATAGGTAGAGGAGGTATATGTGCACATGCTGTTGTTCAGTGTGTTTTGATTAGTGCATACCTAGGTACAGTGTCGTGTTGTCAGCATCAGCACTGACTACCCGTACACTAGACTGGTGTGAAGGAGGTACCAGTGAGGGTTGCACCAAGCCAGCGCCATCCGCTAGTTGATTGGTTCAGGCCTGTTTGGGGGTCTGAAAAGCCAGTGCAGGAATCGGTGGTAAGTCGCAGTTCTAGTCGCAGCTCTAGTTGCAGGTCTGGAGTCAGAGTGGCAGAGCCTCCCTCCAAGACTGATTGCGCAAGTGTCACTGTGTACTCCAGCAATCGCCAGAGAACAGCGCCGGCAATTGCCGGTTAGCCATGCCAGTGTCCTCCCCCCCCGCCCAGTCGCTTTCAGGGTCAAACGCATCCCCCAACCTCAGTCTAACGCCAGTTTTCAGTGCTCTTCCCCCATTTCCCAACGCCTGGAATTGTCTGTTTTCCATCTTCCTCCAGCCCACTGTTGCCAGCCAGCGTGCAGTGTCTTGCTACAATAAAACCAATGTAATTTCAGTGCTCATTAGAGCTCATTTCACCTTGACAACGTTTCCAAGTAACCCACTATTTTTGCTGCCTACAAACAGCTACAAATACCCAGCAGCAATTCCTCTCTGCCTACCTTCCAGCTTGAGTATCTACCTTAGGTAGGTACCTACTTACGTTAATGGACAGCAGACCCGTACGAGACTCGCATTTCAAAAGTACATATCACCCTACATACTATTATGCGCAAAGGTTCTATTACAGCAAGCCGACTCATGTCCGAAGCCCACTACACATCCCATCTCTCGCGGACCATTTACCGTGCTCCAGCCACATATTCTCTCTTCAGAATTCCTCTATGACATCTTGAAAACTACATTCGGCTCCTCTACATCCGGAACCATTATAGTCATTGGTAGAGCCCGGTGTATTAGTGTGAGCCCATTAATAATAGGTAGGCAGCAGTCTTGCGTAGAAATTCCCATTTGAAGGTTAAGATATAACACGCCAGTTTATACAGGCCAATATCGGTAAAACGTATTAGTGATAGATAACAGAAGTCTTGATCCAATCAACCCAGACCTGTGTTTATATTTGTAACGTTTCCGAGAAACAAAGGAGTATAAAAGCCGAGCACTTGTTCTTACCGTTGATGCTAATAGTAACTGAGTATAACCAGGACTAGGACTTGAAAACCAAGGTGTTTTACCTAGAGACATATATGTGTATTGTTACACATCTCATCTTTACCTTTTGTCAACATGCAAAGGTATCTATGGCTCTTAGGTCTAGTAGGTTGATTACTACTTAGAATAGTGCCATATGTTACTTACCTACCATCCATATCCAGTAACGAAAGTTGTCAAAGAAACCTTCATGAAAATCTAGCCATAGATTTTTCCATGTTAAGCCATGTACTACCCAACTAGGTAGGCATACACAGCAAGGTCGTGTCGACAGCGGATGAAAATACAATAACTACGAACGGTCAGTTATATAGAGTAAATATCTTCTTACTCAGTATTGCAGCTTTCTAACTAGTAAAGAACGTTGAAGTGTAAGCGTTTATTAATAATAGCATCATGAGATTATCTATAGCCTATAGGCACTACGACGCGTTATACATGTCTGCCGACCTATCCTAGGTCACAACTTGAAACATGCTACTACCTATGATGAGGCAGCTCGGATGAGGCACCTCGACCCAAACGGCACACTACTGTAGGTACCGGCCGGGAGCTTATCTGCCTACATACGGAGTACTGCACACACAAGTCGGCGACGGAGCCAAGTTGATCCGCTAAGCCCCTCTTCCATCTTCCGACCTCCATGGTAGATGGACTAAAAATGGATCATGCCATCACCTACATTGCATAGACTAAAATTTCCACCAGCTGTCTTTTGAGCCAAACCAGATTTCCGGGTTGTCAAGATCTCGATCTAAAGATAACGAACGACCTGCCTTATACTATGTACTATACATGCCACGCAGCTATAGGTAACGTAGGTATTTATAGTAGGTGGCTTGGGTAGTATGCACGCACTACCTCCAACCTCGCCGTGTTGAACCACCCAGCCCGGCCTCCCGCATGCATTTGCAGCTCTCATTCCTTCCACTCACGTTGGTAGACACCTATATCACATAATAAATATGTGAACACATTAATCCTCTTCCTCGTGTTGCTGTTGGTAAACAGGTACAGATACCTGAATGCCACGTACTCCTACACCAGGCGTATGTATAAGTATTAACGGCAAGCTCGAAATATGATACAAGCCGCCAATCATGTTACGACATCATTTATCATGCATTACAGGTCCTAACACGGTCCATGATGTCAAAAGGTTACGATGGTTTCCGGTGATGAACAAGTCGGGTTTCATATGTGACTGACCAAATCAGGGATCTCTTTGTTTGGACCACCAATACTGTCTATTTAGTCTACCGTAGATACCTACTCTCCACTCGCACCCATGCTCTTCGTGCCCTTGGCGCCTCTCTTGGCAGACCCCTTGATCAGCCAATCTTGGCCTCGAGAACCCCTCCAAAGCCCCTCCAGCAAAGTCCAAACGGCGATCTCATAGTATCACGGGCGCATCCGAGTGCACCTAGCATTACAGACGCGCCAGCTAGTAGCTGGATAGCACGACATACAACAAACCCGACCCGTACGAGGCAAGGATAGTGGATGGTACTAGGGCAGTAGTAGCCAGGGCGATCAAACTTGCACTGATTCTGCCCCTCCCCCTCCTTTCTAGCTGTATCATCTACAGTAGATAGGCTAAGGCTGCAAAGCTCTCCCTCCTCTCCATTTACTACCACAACGTCACACTTGCTCCAGCCCTCCTCTCCTCGGGCAGTTAGCATACATACCCCTCTCCTTGTACTCTCTCGTCTTCCTAAATCATATTACCTATCTTCACCCATTCAGTATCATTAGATTATTGTGACAAAAACCCGAGGCCACTACCATGACCTCTTTGAAGCTCTACCCCAGTCTCCTGGGATTGGCTTTTCTACTCATCTTTGCCCAGCCGGCTCTTGCTTTCGGTGCTGGTAACATCGCTGGCATTTCCAAGGTCGAGGGTCAAAATTGTTCGTAATCATCACCTTCTATCAATGCTATTAAGATTAGCTAGGTACTCTCTGGTATGCACGCTAACGCCTAGGTATCGACAGGGCGCCATGGCGATATCGAAGATACCCTCCTTACCATTCTTATGGCCCGTGCCGTTGGCGGCAAGAAGTTCAACAAGATAATGGTTTCGCGTGTCTATTTCGGAAATTGGCTTCGTGACTATTCGCAAGCGATTGATGTGGGGACCGTCAAATCGGTCTCTGCTGAGGCCATTCGTCTCCTCCTTTGCGTTCTAGGTTTCATGAGCTTTGGCTATGGCTCCAAGGAGTTCGAGGTTACAGCAGAGCGTCTAGGCTGCTACCGTCCCGAAGATCACATCGACAACCCCAAGAATTACGCCGACAACGAAGATGCTCGCCGATACCACCGAGCATTGCGTGGCCCCGTCGACGAAAGAGTGGAGCTTGCGATTGATGAGGAAACTGGTATGAAGAACTATATTGCGAACGAGCGCGTAGACATTATGACTTCTGCTCTCCACGTTCGACGCCTCTTTGGCAAGAGCATTGAGCTTATCCGAAGCTACAAAAACGATAATAATAAGGCCGACTTCTACGAGGCACTACGATTATTGGGAACCGGTCTTCACTGTCTCGAAGGTAAGCTAGAGTACAAAGCCAGTCGGCGATAGGTTACCGCAAAAACTCTGTTCTGATATATGACACTTTAGATTTTCTTGCCCATAGCAACTACACCGAGCTTGCTCTAATCGAGATGGGCGAGCGTGATGTGTTTCCTCACGTGGGTAGCCGCACCCAGCTGCAAATTCCCGGTGTCCGACATGAAGTCTGGCCGATTGTTACAGGGACATTTGGTGGAGTAGATTTCCTCCATTCTGTCACTGGTGAAGGTACCAACCATATTCACACAAAACCGATGATATAGTATCTGACTCGCCCGATGGATAGTGTCGGATAAATTGACCCAGAACGAGATTCAGGAGCTCGAAGGAACTCTAGAACAGCACTCTCACGACGATACTAGCGTCCTGGCAGATCTTCTTGACAAAATCCCAGACGGTGTCTTCGGCGATAACGATGAGAAGCAGAAGATGAACGATATTCAGTCTAACGCCCAAGCTGCACAATTGGAGAATACTTCGATCTCTCCTCGAGAGCCCGAGGAATTCACTCGCTATGCCCAGCAAGTCTTCCAGCAGATAATGCCCGCCATCGAGTTTCATGATGATCTCATGAAGAGCATCTCAAAGGCTATCGAGAAGATCCCTATCTTACCCCAGATCATCGAGCAACTTGAAGAACAGCTTTCGATGTGGGTTTTTACTATTATCGCACCTTTCGTTTTGCCCATCATTCATCAGGTCAAGAACGAGCTTGCGACTGGTTCGCATGAAATTATTGCCAGCAGCGAGAATGAACAACATGTTGTGTTCAACGACGATGAGTCCTCTGATCCTACTCACTCGATGCTGTCCAAGGACCACTTTTCAAACGTAACGCTCCTAGGCCTTTATTTAATATAGATATATACTAACTACTACTAGATTCTTAACGAGGTTGCGGGCAAGACGGCGAGTAAGGTTTTAACCTGGGTTGTTCCCCAGCTGATGGAGGCCTGGGATGACGAAAGTGTTGATATCGATCGTACTTTGAACCGAATCATCAATGGTGTCCTCCATCATCCAGCCCAACGCCACATGGGTGAGGATGGCGCCGAAGATGGCCGACAGATTATGTTCCGTAGCGTCGAAGAATGGTGGAACGAGATGGATGAGGGCGCCAAAGATGAGTATCGACAGAAGCTCTCTCGCGAGGGTGTAATGCGTGGCGAAAATCATAAGGAAGGTGTGCATGATACTGGCCATGGATGCGGTAAACCTCTTGGTATGCAGAAGAACTTTGCAAGTGGCGGAAGCGTGGAGGACCGCATTGCCGGTGCTGCAGCCGGTGCCATTTTCCAAGGGCTTACAGGTGGTATCTCAAGCGCAGTCGAATCTCAGACAGGCGGCCAAATCAAGCTACCCAGCGGTGGTGGAGGAGGTGGTGATGAAGCATTCGGTGGAGGACTTCTCGGTCAAATCGGTAGCTCACTGCTTGGTGGCGCATTCAAAAACGAAGAAAAGGAATCATATGAAAGCAGGCGACAGTATGACGATGGTTCCTACACCGAAAGCCGAACCGAATACGGCCGCTCCGACGACCGCTACGGGCAAGCAAATCTCAGCGAGACTCGCTACTCCGGCGGAGGCGAACGCTCAGAGTATAGCCGCTACGAGCAAGACGATAACGGTAGGGGCTATGGGTACCAAGAGCGGGTTGAGACTCGTCCTAGCTACGGCGGCGGTTATGAGGAGCGCACCGAACGTCGATACGAGAGTAATGAGGATAGCTATGAAGAATCCAGCGGTTGGCAACGACGTCGTGAGGATGATGGTGGTTATGGAGGACGATCCGACAACTATGGACGTGAGGATGACGGCGGCTACGGAGGACGATCTGAAAATTATGAACGCGAGGAAAGATCCGAATATAGGCGTTCCGATTATGAGAGGTCAGATGAATATGGACGCTCAGACGAATACAGTCGTGAAGACCGTCGCGAGGACCGTCGTGAGGATGAAGAGGAGTCCGGTCGTGGTGGTGGCTTTCTAGGACGAATCATCGATCGCGTTGGCAATGAACTCGACGACCGACGACGGCGCCGGGATGACTATTAAGCGTGCTCGCCATCGGAATAAAGTGTAGTGCGCTCAAAATGGTAGGCCTTTGGGTCAGGGTGTGGTTTCCCCTTCGCTTACAATGCTCTAATGCTAGTGAGACACATGGCAGTCTCTATCCTAAAGAATAAACCAAAATCGAAGATTATTTCCCATTTCATACTCTGCTTCCCTTCCCTATATCGCCTAACCTATACCGTCTAAATAGTATACCAGTATTTGTAGCGTTACCTCGAAGTCTCTGAATGGTTAGGTCGGCAACCGGAGGCCTGACTGCGGCTGGCCTTTGGAGCCGAGCTTTACAAACGCGGGGAATGAGGCTAGATCTACCCAGTTCCCAACCAATAACATGGGACTACGCATCCGTCTTCATATTAATCCCATGTATTCAGGGCCAAGATGCATGGTGCGTGATGGATGCCTTTTTGCCAGATGCCCCCAATTTTGCCAGCAGCTATGTTCCGTTTTTTCTAAATTGCATCACCAGATCAAATTCACGTCGATATAGAACTCGGGCCGACATTCCTCACTGCCAGGCATCATAATCGCCTCATGTGCACCCCGAGGAATTCCAGGACATGGCTCTTGATTTGACAATATGGCCCGTGGGGAGTTTATAAACCGTCGTAACATTCTCGCCTCTATCCCGGTAATGCACTCTGGTTTATATTGTACAATTAGCGACGGAGCTTACCCTACTGGAGCGCGTAGTATTGTAGCCTTCGGACGAGTTTGCGATATAGTTGGTTGCATATGGCTAGGACGGTACTAATAGGGCCCGGTCCTTCTTAAAGCCCACATGTATACATCTATCGTCGATATGCCACTCCCTCGTCGCCTGGGTAGGTAGTGTTTAACGACAGGCGTGATTGAGTTACATCGTCGCAACATCTTACTACATACAAAACAAAGACATATCAGGGGCGCCATCGTTTCGAAAATGCAGATCAAGCACCTCCCGCTGACGGCGCTCTCCCTCGCCGGCCTCGCCTCGTCACAGGGCGCCTCTGGCTCGGGCCAGACGACGCGCTACTGGGACTGCTGCAAGCCCTCGTGCGCGTGGTCGCAGAAGACGAACAGCGGGAAGCTCATCGGCACTTGCTCGCGGTCGGACTCGCCGCTCAACGACAACGGCGCCACCAGGTCGGGGTGCGACTCGGGCGGTTCGGCCTACATGTGCTCTAACCAGGTCAGTCACTAACACCAGAGCCTCTTATCCCCCCAATCTGATATGCCATCGAGAGCATAAGTCGTCTAATTACAACTTCTACTTTCCTGCTTTTCCGCAATAGAATGACTGCAGTTACTGACTCCGGATTTGGGAAATAGAGCCCGTGGGCTGTTAGCCAGGACCTGAGCTACGGGTGGGCCGCCGTGCGCATTGCCGGCCAGACGGAGACGACGTGGTGCTGCGCCTGCTACGAGCTCACCTTCACCAGCGGGCCCGTGTCCGGGAAGAAGATGATCGTGCAGGCTAGTAACACTGGCGGGGATCTGGGGCAGAACCATTTCGATCTCGCGGTACGTTAAACCTCTGCTTCTCTCATTCGCCCCAGCGCTTCTAGTCTTGATCGCCCGCCCCGTGAGATTCCCCTAATGACCCCTTGCCCCTCGGCATATACCCAAGTACTCCCAATAGCTCCTCCTGACGTGACCTAGATCCCGGGTGGCGGCGTGGGCCTGTTCAACGCCTGCACAGACCAATACGGCGCTCCCCAAAACGGTTGGGGAGAGCGCTACGGCGGCGTGACGTCGCGCGCGGCCTGCGACAGCTTCCCCGAGCACCTCAAGGCCGGCTGCTACTGGCGCTTCGACTGGTTCGGCGGCGCCGACAACCCCGGCGTCACCTTCAAGCAGGTCGCGTGCCCCGCCGCCCTCGTCGCCAAGAGCGGCTGCGCGCGCAATAATGA
Organism: Xylaria sp. Z50; assembly: GCA_037356035.1. NCBI lineage: Eukaryota > Fungi > Ascomycota > Sordariomycetes > Xylariales > Xylariaceae > Xylaria > Xylaria sp. Z50. The sequence goes on along the minus strand of JBAWJU010000013.1, from coordinate 622,167 downwards.
TGCCATCAACGAGACGCCTACCGGCCCCAGCAGCGTCAGCACTTGGACCCCGGCGGCTGCTACGGGCAGTGCGTCGATCTGAGGGGCTTGTGGGTGTGGGTGAGGGTTGAGGCTATTGGGGAGGAGGTGTCGGTTTTGCGAGGGGGGGCTGGAGGAGGGAGGATGTATATATCGTATATACTTATACAAATGTATATGCTGGAACGTTGGGGTCCCAGGCCTAGTAGTGAAATGTCGGTGATAAGTCTAGCGTTTTCTTATTTTTCCTCTTTGGGGTAATTTTGTAGATGTTTTGTGTAGAGCTTTGTTAGGCATTGGTATGCTCAAATCTCAGCACACAATTAGGGGCAGTTCCGAGTAATGCGCCACAGGTATTCGCCATTGTAAGAAAGGCTTCCTAAATTTCACTCTGGTAGAGATCGATCTAGTTATTCATGTCGCTTATTTGTCACCCCAGTCACTTTCACCCTATTGCACCACCCCCTTTTCCCGGTTTCGAGTATTTAAAGCACTGGTTTCCAAACTCCCAACACGTCATGTTGTAAATATTCTCTAATTCATCAAATTGTGTTGGCCAGTGTCTTTTAAGATGCTGTATGGCTTTATTCACGACAATTCTTGAGAATCGTTACTGGAACGCTTCACTCACTGTGAGATCTAGTTGTCACTAATGGGCCATCTCGGCGCCGAGTATGGTCTCTCACGCTCTGGCTTTTCTGGCCCTTAGGTCTACATGTGGTTGACATTACGTGTAGGAATAAGATCCAGGCCTTTGAGGATAATCGATCTATTTTCTTTTTATGTCTTATTCACTCTTACTATACTCTCATTGATACAGACACAAGCATCCCGGAAGTGGAGTAACGTTATACCCAATTCCTCTGCGCAATATTTGTATCACGTCTTCAGCAGTAACGCTGGTCACTACGTCAATAGCAAGTACGGAAGACATGGAGCTGATGAGTAATAGCCCGAATAGCCCGACCACAGCTATATTACTCCAAACCTATTAGGTGACTCGTATGGATTTCTCAAACAAACGCTGTTTTCCCTATAACTAACCTACAGCGTTTGAATCTCCTAACCTTCTAGACATGACCTTATTCTTTTCGGGAGGGTCTCGTTTGTATAATTTCTATTGCACTGCTGAGTATAATATTATTCTTGGAGTCTATGTTAGCCTCGCGGAGCCTTCCAACTGCAACAAGAGATTGTAATACTGAGAGTTATAATAAATTTATTGATAGTTATGTTTCTCGAAGATTTCGGTACGCAACAGCACGCCTTTCCCTTTATTTACGGTAATGTAGATAGGCTCCGAAACTTTCACCTCGTGAGAGCTCTGTTCTGGGGAACAGAAATTAAAAAGAAATTGATAAATATTCGATGCAAAAATATTACTTCTTAAGGTCTCCCTGGGAATCGAACCCAGATTAGCGGAATCAGAATCCGCTGTGATAACCATTACACTAGGAAACCTGCCAAGAACCGGTTGAATTACGGGTGTGCATTTTCAACTCTTGACTCCTACGTGTTGGGTTTAGAAGAGAGAATTTCCGATGGGACTCAACAATTTTGGGGAAGGCCTGGAGACTGAGCTATATGGTCCGTTGAGCATTCTTTTAAATTATTGTAATGATTGTAAATCTTAAAATTTTAGAGTCAAGTTCCAATATGGTTATAGTGTCGTATGCTCTTCGGAATAATCCGGCAATGTGCTTGCTTCGATGATCGTAAACCTACTGAAGCGCGCGGCTAAAATTCGATATTACGTGCTAGTATTACTAGGTAATAATGACGTTTCTAGATATTATATAATTCAATCTTTATCCAATGATGATGGTTAGGGCTGTAAATCTGGTCGGACCGGAGCGGATATTCCGATTGTCTTCGCATCGGTATACGCCGACGACCCCGCCTATGATCCTCCGACTCTCGGATGTCTATTCTCTAGTGTGATGTGGGCTGGGCTGGGACACCCCGGGTTAATCTATTATCAACCAGATTGGTTTGGTTATTCTCTATAAGTCTGAATCTATAACACTACAAGCTAGTTGCTAGCAGATAATACCCAGTGCTATTTCCGTTATTAAGAGTATATTAATCAAGCAAAAGCGACTTTATTTACAGGACCTTTCCTAGTCAATCAGGGTACTTTCTTGCGGTGAATAAAGCTAATTACTGTAATTTCATTTAGCGATTAGAAAGACGAGAGGATGACTAACATCGTCGTAATTGGGTATCTCAACCCTCCGTTTCTCACTCTTCACCTCAAGTCTTAACTAATTCCTGGTCATAGTGCCGGTGTCACCGGTCTCAGCTGTGCCTTACGCATTCAAGAGGCTGGCCATAGCGTGACCATTGTCGCTAAGGACTTTCCTAGCGGTTTCGAGACTATTGATGCTGCGACACAAATCAACTTTACTTCGCCGTGGGGCGGTGCGCATAATCGTTTCATTCTGCCGCCCCCTGGCGCGGCATCCGACTCCCAAGAAGCACGTGAACACTCTATGGCATTATTGACATGGGAAGAGATGCACGCGTTGCATAATCGGCACCCCGAGGCTGGCATCACACTCATGAAAGCCTACGACTATTTTGAGGCACCGGAGATAGCTCAAACTTCTCTTACGGAAGACAGGGCGCAGAATGAGTTCGGTATGAAAGGGTTTAGATTCCATTCCAAGGAGGAATTGCCCAAGGGGGTACAACTGGGATACGAGTATGATACATGGTCTCTTAACCCAATGGTATATTGCGCGTTTCTACTACGGAGATTTGCCTATCGAGGTGGAAAGATTCGTGAGTCAGCCAGTTCTTCCGTTTCTTCACATTTCATTCGGACATTGCGTGACACGAAATATCTTTCAATCCTTGCAACACCAGTAGTAAATCACATATTTCAACCACTGACATTGTTGTAGTCAAGAGGGAAATTAGGGACCCTCTTGAAGTATTTGAGATGAAAGACCTGGCCGCATTTGATGTGCTCATCAATGCTTCAGGCATTGGGTTCGGGGATCCCGATATTTTCATAACAACGGGTTAATGATCCTCTTAATGCAATATTGACGGATGTTTTACTCATAGAAAATAGGACAAACGTGCCTTGTAGCTAACCCCTGCCCTGTCACCATCACAAGATTGAACGCCCAGGGTATGCCGACCTTTAACGTCCCGCGTAATTTCGAAGGAGGCACTATTATCGGAGGGACGAAGATACCGAACGACTGGAACCCGAATCCATCTCTTGAACTTAGAGAGAAGTTACTGAGTAACTTTGCTGCCACTTACCCTGACATTCTGGGCCCGGACGGCAAGTTTACCGTCATAAGGGATATTGTAGGTAGACGCCCAACTCGGAAGGGGGGCCCTCGAATAGAGAAAGAAGTTGTTCGGGGTAACAGATGCATCATCCATGCTTATGGGTTAGGAGGGAGAGGCTATGAGCTCAGCTGGGGTGTTGCAGACAAGGTGGGAAAGCTACTCGCTTCGCATCTAGGGCCAGCTAATGCTACATTCGGGCAAAGGCAGGCTAAAATATAAAGGACAGCTACTCACGTTGTATATTTAGCTTGTCTTTGGATGGAAGGACTAGCTGAAGTTGGAACTTTGGTGATGTTACTCGGAGGACGAGTATGGAATATATCTAATATATAAAAGAAACAAGATATAAGATTCAAAATCGGCCTTTAGGCCTTAGTTTGAATATGGCGCAGCCATAGCTTATACGTACCATATCCTTAAGACTTGTGAATATACATGTGTATACATATCTACTACTTGGAGGTTGCATCTTTGAGTATACGTAATGAGTGCTTCTTATTATGTGTCTCCTCTGCTTCTAGGACATGCGTAGCCTACAACTTACCCTTCGATTTGGCTTTCTCTTTCGCCATCTTTATCTCCTCTTTGAACGCCAAATCTCCCAAAATCTCCTCAGAACCACCACCAACAACCATCATCCTAAGATCTCGGGTGATTTGCTCGACACGTCCGCCACCACCGGGGCCGCCCCGCTGATACGCAACGCCACCCATGATTTGCTGTGCCTCTCGCGCCGCGAGCTCGAGGATGCGCCCGCCTGAAATCTTAGCCATGGCGATCGGACCAGCGATGTCTCTGCTATACCAGCCATGCCTTTTAATATGGTATGCAATCTGTTCCAGGCGCGCCCAGTGGGCCTCAACATCACGGGCGAGATTGATGATCTTATGCCGGATAACTTGGTGGCTAATGAGGGGGGCCCCGAATGTTTCGCGCTCGTATGCATAGGCTAGGGCGGTAGACAAGCATGTACGCGCCTTGCGATTGCATCCAACAGCCATAACAAAGCGCTCGCTATTGAAGTTTTTCATGATATACATGAAGCCCTCGTTTTCGACGCCGATTAGGTGGTCAGCGGGGACCGCGACGTTATCCATACGAACCCAACTTGCGCCACCCGCGCTCTGCCCGCTATTGTGAATCTTCTGCACCGAGATCCCTGGCGAGGAGAGTGGGATCACAAGGAGCGAGATACCACCGGCGCCGGCCCCCCCGGTCCGCACGGCCGTCGTCATGTGCGTTGCCCAAGGACTACCGGTAATCCACTTCTTCGTGCCGTTTACTACGTAGTGCGTGCCGTCGGTGCTCTTCTTCGCCGTCGTTCTTAGATTACTCACGTCGCTGCCGCCGCTTGGCTCCGTGATTCCAAGGCAGAAGCTTGTCTGTGCAGTGAAGAGACCTGGTAGCCAGCGCTTCTTTTGGGCCTCTGTGCCGTGTTTTACAATGGGCGGGACGCCAATCACATTTGCGCCGCCCGATAGCGCAGTTGACACGCCGCCTTCGATGCGCGAGACCTCATCGATCAGGATGAGACGGTGAAATATGTCAAGTTTATCAATCGGAAGACCAGCAACCGTGTTAAATCCTTCTGGTCGGTATTCTTTTGGGACATCCAGCACCGCCAAACCGGACTTGAGATATGAGGCCTTTGCTGATTTAGGGCAGTCACCTTTCTCTTCCCATTCGAGCATGTGGGGTATGACGTTCTCATCGTAATACCTCCTCGCATACGCTTGGAGTTTGCGATGCGACTCCCCGTAATAGGGTGATTCCAACGAGCCTAGCCAGGGCGGCTCGGCCCAGGGTAATTCTTGTTCCATTGGCTGTTATGGTACGACTGAAATACGAAATAGCGTGCTACGTCGATTGTGCCCCAATTTCAATCTTCGCGTGTGGGTTAATTGAGATATGAAGATGGAGATCGTGAAAGAAGGGATACTGCCAAGGAGGAGGCTGTTGTTGTACCGAGGCATTCTCCAATTTAGTCTTAGGACATGCCCTATCTAGTTGGTCAATTTTACGTATATCCCTACTCTTGATGTCACCATCTAATTACAAACGCGGAACTCACCCGTTATTTTGGTCTAAGAGAATAGTTGTAGGACAGAAGATAAAGTTAGTATTTGACATATAAAGTCCTGTCGACAACTAGTCACTTCTGCCTAGACCTTACGTAGTTCTTAGTAACGTCCCGTATTCATTCCAATAAGGGGAGCCTGGGGAGGAGGCCATTTCTTTTCCCTCAAGACATTTCCCTACCGGGCGCAATCACTATGTACCTTAGTTAATTAGCCTCATCCGACAAGCATATACTAGTTGCGGAACTCGGATGCGAAATCCGGGCGTTTATGTAAGCCTACGAGGCGTTTTTTTCCTAAATAGGCATACTCCAATAGAGGCATTCCTCTCGTTTAGAACTACGACTGTTGTGATGTTGAAGGAAGCCAATCAAATCGTGTCTCGATGCAAATAGCTTCAGGTGAAGGAATGCATCGGGAAATGGGTCAGTATTACTAAGATGAGGTTGGGCTAGGGTTCCTTAAGACCGAAGACTTGCTAGGATATGAGAGTAGGTCTATTGTCTTTAGAATGGTTTGGCAACTCGAGTCCATAAGTAGGGAACTGAATAGACTCTCGAGTTCCTACTCATATATTAATCACACACAGTGATTGTTTCTTTGTTGTCCATTGCAGGTTATTCGACCCCAGCGCCTATGCGTAATTGATTACATCAGCGGCCCCAAGGTTTCAGCGGCCCCAAGGTTACATGCATGAGGATCTCGTGGCTGGACCTTGCAGTATGTGTACGATTTCACATGTCTTTTTGTACGCCTGTCTAAATTTAGTGACGTTTTGTTATAGGGGGAACATAAGCTTGAAGACAGGCTTCTTTATAAATCATTGTGTATATTTTGAGATTCAACCCTTGACACCCATATAAATTGTCTCAAACATTTCGCCATAAACATTAAGCGTAATCTCTCAAGAACATTAAACCATGCATCGACGTGAACCGTACGTTTTCAGGGATGTATATGCTCATTATAATTCTGTTTCATACCGGACGGCCATAAAACTAGTAATTAGAGAAACCTTGTGCGAGAACTCAACCAACTCAAATACTTCAAATTAACCAAGGCGCAAGAGACACTGTACGTATTGAATTTATAGCTGATCAAGTTCCTAGGTCTTTGTCATGCTAATACCTGATGTCTAAATAGGTTTCAGGCTCTCGTACCTTGGCAACAAGGACAAAATGTACATAGCCCTTAACGACTCGCTATTATATAGACGAAGTCAGGGCACAGTCGAATTCCTACATGTCAAGCGTTACACAGATGAAGCACCGGGTGGTTTTCTACCCATTATCATCATTCCGATTGTTTTCGTCTCTGTTTTCGTTCCATTGTTGGTTTTGATATTCAGGTCGTGGAAATTAGAAAAAGCGAACGCTCTGAAAAAACAACAATCTGAGGCCAAGGAAGAAAGGAACGAAAATTTCGGAAAGGCAGAGCTCCCTAACGACTCTTCGGTTATTATAAATGAGATGGATGCCTCTCTAGATGCCCTAGAGCTGCCTGAAAGCAAAGAAGGGTTGTCTCATGAATTACCCGGGTCCGTCACCCTTGCCCAAGAACTTCCGGCTGCCATTCACGAGATGCCGGCCGAGGGCCTTGGTGGTGGGAATAAGGAAACAAGTCAGCCTACGAAATTAGAATGAGATGCGGAAAATATTGGAAAGACTGAGAGTAATATATTTCATATTAGCGGCTTAGCACAGAAATTTGTACTTATACACTATGGTGGTGGGTGATCTTGTATGGTACGCTAGATTGAATTACTCTGGAGTCCAAGGACTTTGAGACCCCAGGAGAATTATCCGTTGAATAGACCCAGTTCCAAGACGCTACATCATAGCCCCTTGTCACAAATTCCCATCCATCTAGACGTTCTAGCTTTTGTTATGTTACTCGGTCACCTGTAAAATCGATCTAGTAACCTCCTGATATGCCTCGATAGGTAACAACAATATGGCAAGTTAGGCAACAAAGTAATATGCCTGCAAACTTCTAAATTAGAGTTTTTAAGAGTTATCGCTGTATGAAAAACCAACTTGTTGTTTCTTGACAAGGATTCCCCTTTTTAATTAATTACTCTTAGGGTATTTAAGCGTTTTGGTGGGAAGCCGGGAGCAAGTACCCAATGCCTTGTGTCAAGACCTGAGTATAGGGTGGTGATAAATGATTGCTGTTACGCGAAGAGTCTAATACCACTAATTGGTTCGTATGCTTATATACACAACACCTTCTTTGTTTCATCCTGGAAGGTGTGGCACCTAGCATGTATAGCTCTTATCACTTGTTGCGATGAGGAGTAAAAGTCATCCTATAAGATCAACAGGACTACCTAGGTATATGAAAAGCGACCACTACGAGGGCATCATGTTGAGCCAAGGATTTGATGCCCATCAGAATCGATGGGCCGTAAGTTCTTGAGTACACCCCCTTATGTAGACACGAGAAATTATTGGCTGCTATAACTAAGTGGCAGACGAGTACAGCAAAGAATAGCAGCCTTAGCCAAAAAGTCTATCAGAGATACCTCGAGAAAACGACTGTCTCCTCCTTCACATCTCTATTATAACCTCCCGAAAAGAAGTGATATCACAATTCGGAAGCAAATAGAGGTCCTGTAACGCCTTCTAACCTAGGATAGAGAAGGTGTTGTGTACATGAGTGAAAAGTATCGGTTTAGTTGGTATTAGACTTCTCGCGCATTAACAGATGTTTATCTGGCAGATAACAATTAAATGGGCTATAGAAGCTTAAAGGCTGCTCAAGTGATAAATTAAAATAGCTATAATTATTTATCTTTTTATAACAGCTGGATGAGCAGATGATGGTTGTTAGGACTAAACTACAAACTAACCAGGCCCTGCACAACCAACAAACTCGCACCCTCTCCTTCCCTTTCCAAATATGGGCCCAAAGCATGATTTGGTAGTATCCCTATGGTGTCTTGGCTAGATGGAGGCGAGGAGGTTCTCTCTCGATAGCACCCCAAAAAAAAGATAACAATCATATTAAGGTCTGAGTGCTATGAAATATTCGCTACCACCCGGGGATTTAAGCACTTCTTAGTATTCCTATCTCAAGGATCTACAAGTTTATCTTTTTATATACCCTCAATCATTATTCCTCTATTAAGTGTATAGTGAAGGACTCTCTGTGTAGCCCTCCTGCCTATAACGGCAACCAGCCCAAGGACGAGAATAGAGCTATCATGAGCCCGTCGGCCTATCTCCGAGCAGAATTCCGCGAGAAAAACCTCCAGCACAAACCTATCTCTATCATCGAAGCAGCCAAGCGTAGTTTCGGGCTAGAATCGAGCTATACCCTGGTGTCCGGCGAGATCCGGGGGTGTATTGAGGACAAGTCCTGCCACGAATCGTCCTAAATCGCCTGGTGATGAAGTTCACCGGCCACTTGATTTCGATAGGCATAGGCAAAGACAATGAGGAAGATGGTGAGGTGGATCTAAATGAACAAGAGGGTCATTGTGGGAGGGGAAAAGCTTATGACCCGCAAGTCTGGGGGTTTGTTAACTAGAATATACAATTCAGTTAAGAAATACAGCCTCAGCGATTAAGAGTGATAGGAAAGATTCACAGCCGGGAGCACATATTAAAGCCTTGAGGTCTAATATTCTACTCTATATGGGTACTTGGCCCAGCTCCCGCTCCCGCTCCTAAACGTTTCGAATTCCTGTTGGACGGTATCGGAGACTGACGGCCGGCTCCCAGCTCTGCTTCTGAAAATTCCTTGAGGTCCCAGCAACTTCACAAACTCCTGGATACCCCCTTTCGGCGCGTTGTTGCAAAACTCTAAAAACGCCGCGCCGAGGTCAGCTCTCACCGCGTGTCTCGCAACTTTTCCGTCTTGGTTTGAAATATCCTGAAACCCACACATCCTCGCAATTAGTTGTTCAAGGCTCTCGAGTGTCTCCCTCGCCGGCCCAGCCTCTGTATCTCCCAAATGTTTTAATGTCTTCTTTCCCCTTGCCCATACGTCTATCATTGCATATACACCGCTAACCGCCACAAGGGAAGGGAGCTCCCAGAGCATCTCGGCTATATCCACCCTGTCTGGAGTCGCACACTCCAACGTTCCTCCCACTGCCTCCTCCCACTGCCTCCTCCCACTGCCTCCTCCCACTGCCTCCTCCCACTGCCTCCTCCCACTGCCTCCTCCCACTGCCTCCTCCCACTGCCTCCTCCCACTGCCTCCTCCCACTGCCTCCTCATTCACCGCTGCCCTCCGAGTCCACCGGACTCTCTAATTTGTTCTTGACAAGTACAGCACAACTTGCTGTCCCTCTCTGCGTTGCCGTCTTTCATTACCTCCATGTACCCCTCAAGCCAGTGCAGTGGCTTCCAAACACGGTGGTGCCATCTTGCGGGGTACTTGTCGCTATGTTCTACCCCGCTCACATCGGCGCCATTCTCAAGAAGGAATTGCACGATATCGGGGTGGCGGTGCTGCGCCGCAAGGGATAGGGGTGTTGCTGCGAGCGGCATAGTCATGAGGTCTCGCACATGGGCTATAGGGAAGAATAATTTCAATCTCCTGCACCTGGGTGAGCAAGCTCTAAATTTGCTCTGGTCCTCGAAGAAGAGCGTGTTCGGCAATGCGCCGGCCGCGAGGGCGTGCCGCGCCGTTTCGAGACGGCCAGTGCGGCATGCCCAGAAGAGACATGATGAACTCCAGTTACGGACATTGTCGGCGTATAGAGCGGCATGGCATAGTGAGGCGAAGTGCCGACAGGCAAGAAGAAGATGGGAGAGGTTAGAAGGGGACGAGATGAAGGATCTGATGTGTAGGAGGAACTCGACGGGGAAGACGAAGAGATCTATTCGTGGGTCTATTTCCGTAATTCTTTTGAGCGCTAGAGCCACTTCAACAAACAACGTACCGTTGAGTTTGATGTCACATGTGTTGGACAGCGGTACTGGCTATATAGGTAGTGAATGACCACTGCGCCTCCTACTTACAGCTAACAGTCTGTAGTTTGAACCAACGGCCATATAGTCATGTGATACTTAGTAACTGTAAGGGCCATACTTGGTGAAAAGAATAGACTGTATAACTGACTGCAAATATCAAATACACATCTGGAGCCATGTACGAGGGCAAATTAGGTAGACAGGAGTAGCATAAACGTGAATAGTGTAGAGAGAACGTAATTTTTTGTGATCACATGATATTATTAACTACTGTATGAGTAGAGTAAACTTATCGGCGATTTATAGCTATAACGGCCATCCAACCCATCAATATAGACTTGGGACACTTGGCGGGAGGCAAAAGGGAACTGTGGGTGACAGAATAGCATTATTCTGAGTAGGTCCCACCTCATCAGTGAACGTGGGTTTATTGATCGACGCTTGAATGGAACGAGATTCGGACGCCGAAGGCAAGGCGGAACCACTGGTGGCCGAACTCGATTCCCTGAGCGGTAAGGGGAACCAGACCTGTAGGTATATGGTGGAAGAGGGTGGTTATGTCGTTGGTATAAATTGGGATAATGCGTTGATATGTCACATAGAGCCATACCCACTGGAAAACCCGGGATCCGGTCCGCCTTTTTGTTGTAGCCGCCGCTGCCCCCTTTTCCTAAACGCCCTAGGCTCACCGATCCGCCCTTTTCCAATACCAAAAGCCCGTGCCAACAATCAATAGAAAGTTCAAAGCCTATAATACATTATAGCTCTGCGAATCGTTAAGAAAGCCGAGGGCTTAAACTCTATGGCCTGGGTTCTGCACCATAATGCTTCACGTTGGAGATCCACAAGCCAAAATATCAGTCGTTTGACCTAGGTGTGCCTTCTCATCCTTTGGTGTCAAGCTCAATTCTAAACGCCACTAACCTGCCAGTTATATACTGTTTAATAATAGTGGCCGCTTTTAGAAATCCCTCGAGATTCTCATGTCGTACTAGAGCGTGCTTCTTTGCTACGAGAGAAGCTAGGAGCAAAATACTGGCCACTCTCCAACTGTTTATCGACTTTGCTTGCCTCAGGTGCAGGTGGAAACGGAGTATACTGCTTTTTAGACTTATCCGCTACGTTGTGCGGTACTCGTCGTCGGCTCAGGGTTCGTTTCTTGAAATCCGGGAGGTATCGATCCCAGCTCTCGTTCTTGAGCTCGGGGTCTTTCTCAAGCTCGCGTTTTACCATAAGAGTCTTGACATGGTATATCGGGTGGAAATTGTGCATGGCGTCTTCAACTACACTGTTTGCGTAATAGGACGTTTGTCAGCTTTTGTGGTTATGCGAGCAGCTAGTTGGGGGGACAAGAGAGCCACTTACCGACGCAGCTCTTTGAGTCCCTTATGTGGACCTATCGCGGACACGGTGTTGCCTTGAACAAGGATATAGGTGTTCGTCAAGAGCTCGAGGGCTTTAAGGGTGGTGCCGTTTGGCCCGAGCAATCGCTGGCGGCGCTTGACAAAACGCTCCTTATTGTTCACAATCCTTCGGATACCAATAATGTCCATGGCGACACCGTCTTCTAACACGCCGAGGGCTTTAGGAGCAGGTACGCTACGGGCTAAAAGCTTGATGACATCTCGTGCTTTGAGGATGGCGGCAGGGTCGAAAGTGCTGCGAGTAGTGTGAACAGACATAGTGCCGGAGACGAGATCGAGCGTACAGGCGATATGGTGGCTCTTAAGAGCCTGGGTAACCAAGGGCCAGGCCTGGGCTATGTTAGCAATTTGAGGCTTTGGGGAAACGGCCACCGTCGCGGACCTCTCTTAAATACTGTTCACGGTACTTTGGGAAAAGCACTTGGAATGAGGATTCTTCTGCGAAGGTGCCTCCAACATTATCCGCCGCGGTGAATGGTTCAATCTTCCAATGATCGGTGCCTTCAACATCCCAAGGCTTCTCTGTTTTGTGTTTCGGCATCGTGGACGTATACGTGGGCGTATTTGACGGCGTATGCGATGAAGGTGTCTTGATTGCGATTATTGCACTTCAAAAGGTTGCTTGCTAAGTGGGCATATCAAAAGATGTCGATTGAAAATGTAGGATCGAGGCTAGGAAGCCTGCAAGTCGGCAGTGGGTCCTTGTTTCTCCACTTATCATGAGCCACTTCGTTCTCAGCCACTTTTCACGCCACAATATCCAACCGCCATTGAGTTCTCTGCCTTCATCATTCACCTTAGCCAAAGGTTAAACCCGACTTATTTGTGGAAGTAGTCAAATTTTTTTTTACAAAAATTGTCTCAATGAATAACCACCATGGTGTATTAAGCAATAGCTTTGGAGGCTAGGGTTGGGTATTGGGCAAGAGGCCTTACGCCGCCCGTGATCAGCAGAATTGACAGTATTTAGCCACATCGATAGCGCTATACTCGTCAATGACAACCAATCTTGTGATAGGTAATATTATAAGCTAAGACTAAACTTATACCTCCTATGTAGTTAAAGTGTATATCAGTAATTCTTCTACTAGATGGTAATGGTCAAAGCTCTGTAGGTGTTCATGGATCTTGCTCCACCGGTCTTGGAACCAAATATTAGGTAAATAATACTCTAAAGAACTCAGTCCGCCCGGACCGCAAAACTGTAGGCCTGGAACCTATTTACCAAACTCAGAGCCAAACGCCGAGGACTGACCTTGTCACAAGGCCGTACGAGTACACAAACTCGGTCGAGACGTAGGTATACAAACTAAACATCCTTAACAAGAAGGTGATATAAGCTGAAGTCATTACTCATAAACCCGCCTTCTCTCAAACTCCGCTTATGTTTTCCCTGACTGGATGCTTTCTCCATCTTCTCCGTAGAATTCGTTCTCGCCAAGTCTTCCTAGCGTCCTCGTCTCGGCCAGCGCCGCCCACGGCCTCCTTCGTCGTGTTACCCGCTCCGCCGTCGGGGACCTCCTGGGCTTTATGGTTTCCTTTTTTACCTGCTCTCGTATTCAGAAAGGCTATACCGAACTCGCTGATTTGACCCATAAAGAAGGCAACAATTATCAACGGGGCCGATACTGCAATCGTAATGCCAACTAGGTCACGTTAGAGGAAGGATAGATCCTTGGACAAATATTGGAGGTAGCTGTCTTATATAACCTGGAGAATGCCCATTCAGGGCTATATGAGAGCATACCCTCTGTATCATGTGGAAAACTTGTGATGTTGAGCGCAAACAAGGAAGTCAAGAAGGTGACGGGCAGCTATTCAAAATGCATCAGACTAACTTGTGACATAAGTTTTTAGTGTAGAGCAAACGAACAAATATAATTGTAACAACCGTGAAAACCAAAATTGTTCTGCCTTGTCTTGCTGTGTTCTCGGCGGAGTTACGTGCCCAGATAGCCTCGGATAAATTCGCATCCTTCTGTCGCAGGTCAAGGAGATGATTGATCTACAATTCAAATGTTTAGCGAAGTTTACCAAATCCGGAATTGATTACTCGCATTTTTTTGAATCTCTTTGGCGTCGTATATCAATCTCTCCACTTCTTCAGTTGTGTGTTCTATTTTGCTGAAGATATAATAATGGTCAAGCGGCGTACCCCTTACGTCGCAACTCCCTAGGCCACTGACTGCCGTTTTTATGGTATTTTTCTGGCGAATAAGGACGGTATTGATAATGTTAAGCTCATCTAGTATGTCCTTTACTTCCTTGAGAAGTTCGATTTCTTTTGAAATTCCACCATTCCCAGATATCTGGTTTTCGGATGGCATGCGATCTGTTTTGTCGAGGCCGGTTTTAAACCGATCGAAAAGTTCGACTTCAAGGTCCGCCTATGCGTTATTAGCTTCTTATCTTCTATTATATACTCTTACTTACCATTCTAGCGATCTCTGAACCGAAGACTTGAAGTATATTCTTTCGTCCGGTGTCTGTCTCTAGCCATAGGTCTACGGCTTGTCTAGAGCACAGACTCATGATCAATGGAACCATGCTTATAGCGGATTTGATTCCTGGCCTAGTGTCTTTATCGTTGATATAATGATTTCTGATAGTATCCTGTATTGTGGTAGATTCACCGTCTCGTTGCTCTGAACAAGATGTTACGATTGTTTCTGTAACCCCCCATCAGTTCTATGCACAACAAGAAACAACATATATATAGCAAATATACTACCATCGTCCGCAAGAAAAATCCATAGTTGATCTACCATGCATATGAGACAATTTTGCTCGTCTGGTGGGCGTGCCATTCGTTGCTGGTGGCGAAATAGCACCTGGTCTCGATTTCGCTTGTCAGTGCTTGATATTGAGCTGTAATAATACTCGTCTAGAGTTAACGAAAAATGCACGGAGCCATCGCCAAAGTTTTCAGAGTCTTTAACAGGCCCGTTGATACATCTTCGGGACTGTGACTCCTGTCCGCCTTTCCCTTTAGTAAGATGTTCCGATTCTTGAAAGAGGCCTTGCTGGAAAGGTCGTGAGTTATCAACGTGATGAATCTTTTGAAACGAAAAGTAAGGTATCTGCGCAAGTTAATTGCCTGTTGATTTTTGATAAATGGAATCCCTTACCGATAGCGCAACTCCGAATTTAGCTCCCGATGGTGAATCTTTATACTTAACTACCTAATTACCATTAGTTTTATTGCTGTTAAGAATAAAAAAGGGGTAAGAAGCATATCATACTGTAGATTGCGATTCTAAGAAACGAAATCGTTGCCCACCGGCATCACGTGCGAGACAATTGTCAAGAAGCTCTCGTACAGTATGATACCATGTTACTTCTTCGTCACCTGTTGTTGTCTCACCAGACTCGCTTATTGCTGATGATACGGAGCTATCGGACTCACCCACATCTCTGTCACTTAGCTTGCTCGTCGATGATTCGAGACCGCTAGAGATATGTTCTGAGTGTTGGGATTCTCTTTTCACGTCGGATATCGAAGCCGTCTCGTTAATCTTTTTAACAGCTTGTTCTTTCCGGTCGAAGTATATAGACTGCAGGATATCCTATACGATGTTAGTTCCACCTGCATAATACGTGCTTATCTAGCCGACCTTGATCCATGTTTTCTAGAAAGTAATATTAACATGGCAGCCAATAGATATTTGATAGAGAAGCTTACATTGTTAACAGGTAGATGGACCCATCGAAATCTTAGATCTTCCTGAATACCCCAAGAATTTGCTACCATCGCCATCAACGGGCTGGGCCCATATTGATAGATAACGTTGAGCACAGTGAAGCGAGACTTTTCTACCTCTGCTCGAGGATAAACACCCATTAGGTGTACATAATCATGCTTACGCATATTATCCGCTCCGGATTTAAGAACTGGTCGCTCCAACAAGCTATCTTCTTTATGAGAATTGCACAAGTCGGCTAAAGCCAACCACTCTAAAATTTCAATAGAATTGGTGCCCCGCTGCCGAGAAATGTCGAATGGTGTGCGATTCTCGTGATCTACTGCCGATAAGTCGGCATGATGAGCAATGAGCAGCCTGATGAGATCCAACCTTTCATACCACGCAGCCCAGTGAAGCGCCGTCCAGCTGTCGGTAGTGGCTCCGCTTAGTCGTTCCGGGTCATTGCGTTGTAGGAGTAGCCGTACAACATGTGCATGTTGGCCGGCCGCGGCACGGTCTAAAGGGGTCATTCCTTGGTGGTTTGTCAGCGTTAGACGTCTCTCGGCTTCTTCTGCGTAGCCGTCTAGAAGGCTGCTCAAGAGTTCCGCCATCCCATGAGCGCTGGTCCAGTGTAGTGCCGTGTTTCCGTCTATGTCGGTGCCTTCGGCGGAAGCTCCGTTTTCAACTAGAAGCTTAGCAGCATCCTGATTGTTCACCTCAAGAGCAAGTATAACAGGGGTCCAGCCATGATATTCATCAGACAATAGCTTGCCGCCCATCCCGTCTTCTTTTGCGTATTGTACTAATCTTTTAGCTACTTCGAAGCAATTATATCTCAGTGCAACCCAAAGCAGGGGCTCGCTATTTTCGTTAGTTGCTGATAGGGCCTGTTCTTTGGTCATTCGGTCGAGAAACATGGTAGCTACCTCGTCGTATCCAGAAGAACAGGCAAGGTACACAGGTGTGTATCTTGGGGAAGTCTCAGCCATAAAATTTGCACCCTTTTCGATAAGAAGAGAAACCACTTATTTATGTCCCTGAAGTGCGGCAGGATGGAGAGCAGTCAAGTTCCGATCCGTCCTTGCCTCGATTTTAGCCGAATCATGTTCCAAGAAAACCCTGGCGACATTTTCCCGACCGTTTTGAGCCGCGACATGTAGCGGAGTGTGTCTCTCACTATTTCTCGCCTTAATCAACTTCAAAGAGCATTCGAGCAGGAGACTAGCCACAGCCACACAGCCATTCTTAGCGGCTATATGCAGGACGGTATTGCTACCATCCTCAGTACGTGCATTGATGTCGGCAGCACTACCAAGCAAAGTTTCCACTTCCTTGACTGGTACACTATCCGGGGATGGTGTTCTTCGCAGTCTTTCACAGCTTCCAGAAGACTAATATTATCCCATCCTACAAGCTTCCTCACCGCACCGACCTTTCCCTTCTCTGCGGCTAGTCGAAGGGCGGTTTTGCCTTCCGAATCGGCACAAGTTGCCTTAGCACCGTGTTGCAAAAGTAAATCAGTAATCTCCGGGGCCTTAGTATCGTTTCCAATGGCATAGAATAACGCTGTTCGATGTTTTTCGTCGGCAGTGTCTGGATTGATCAGCGGGAGTAAGAGAATCAGCATGTCTGCCCGGCCCAATTTAGCAGCCCAATGTAACGCACACATGCCGTCGGGTCCCGGCCTGTCGATATCCCAGGAATATTCATCTCGTAGTAATTGCTGGAGCTGAGAGAGATCCTCACTTTTCACAGCACGCACAAAGCAGGATTCAGGTTGAGGCGCGTCGGGTAAAACTACAGAAAAGTAAGAATCCGAAAAATTAGACTTGCGAAAATTCGGCATTATGAGAGTTAAGTTGGCGCACGAGGGTGACGTACAAGATGGAAGAGGTATCTCGCGAGCAGGCCTACCATAGGTCCACATTCTAGGAAAGTTTTGTTCGTTTCTAGGAGTTATTGATATAGAGTGATCTCTTCATTAAGGGGAAAAAAAGGAACAAGCTTATTAGAAATGATCTACCAAGAAGTGAAACGACACGTCTTAGAAAATTGCAGTGGGCGAGGAAGTCGGCTCTTTTGTTCCCTAAAACGTG
Source organism: Xylaria sp. Z50 (assembly GCA_037356035.1). Lineage (NCBI taxonomy): Eukaryota > Fungi > Ascomycota > Sordariomycetes > Xylariales > Xylariaceae > Xylaria > Xylaria sp. Z50. The sequence continues at coordinate 604,634 of JBAWJU010000013.1, read as the reverse complement.
CTGACCGTAGGTTGCTTAATAGGTAAGGATATGTAAGATTTGGGTAAGCCTTAAAAGCTAATACGTATTCTGTAATATTCCTGTAGCAAGCAAATTTCTTCTTGTAGCTACCTACTTAGGACCCAGGACTATAAAGCCTTTTTGGAATCATGCATCGTAGAGGGTTGCAACCAGTAATAATACTCCTGGCTGCTCGTTTCGTTGTGTGGCATTTATCTTATGTACCTAGCGAGATGAGTCTCGGAACCGACTGGGCTAGTGTAGTCATTAGTTGTCAGCAACAAGGTGGCTTACAATGCTGGGAGTTCCTGGTGGCCAATCTCATTGGTTCACTTTATCGGCATCACGTACGTCTATATCTTATCTACAGCAGACTTCAGGGCAACCTGCTTACCGAACTGGCTAAGTACTTAGTAGGTAAGCGAGCATAAGCGTTTAGGCAACTTTCCGCATTGAAACAGTTATAGTTGGGTCGTATAAAGTAGTGTGGTACTGTGTAAATCTGCCTAAAATAGAAATCACCTAAAGCTACTATTCATATCTGTTTCCTAGTAAAAGCAGTCGGGGGGAAATTACGTTGCTAGCATAACGATTATTAAATATATAATATAGCCTAGTTAATTAGGTAGCCCGGTTAAGTAGGGGATATGTCATATAAAAATAAAATAGTAATATTAACCTATATAATAGTATATATAACAGGAGGTAGGGGCCTTCCACTATTACTTATTCTGGTGGCCCGAAATGTTGTTCTAGTAGCGCCTTATTTTCGCTAAACCTTAGGAGCATCACTAATCCGGACCCGCAGCCGATGGCCACTCGACTACCTTGAACAAAGACAGCATTCGCGTAGGGACGATAGCGTCGGGGCAGGAAAATTACTTCCTTGCCCTTGTACCTGATCCACTTCCCGCTAGGGTCTATACTCCAGCAGGCCAAAGAGGGCCATGGCTCCATGAGTGATAACGTCATTGTAGACTTAGAACCGTCAATAGGTACCGGACCTATCTCCGTCAGAATCCAGCTCTTATCCACGTTAGGGACACCACTGAATCTTAGCGATTTGAAGGATTGTTCTTGCTTCCGGATGATGACTGAGCCACTTTCCAAATCCCATATACGCAGCTCGTCAGAAGCCGAAGCTGCAAGGCGCTTTCCGTCTGGAGAGAATGTCACGCTCTGGATGCGCGATACCACGAAATCAAAGCGCTTTGTGGGCTTCGTGGTGGACGATCCTTCAAGATTGGGGCCAGTGGCCGTCATATCCCACAGGTAGACCATTCTGTCATCCCCAGCGGAGGCGAGGCGGCGGCCATCGGGCGAGAATGTGACGCAGATGGCGTAATCAGTATGGCCCTCGAAGACCTGGGGAGACGCATCGTCATTGTCGTTCCCCGGGACACCAACGTTCCATATTCGAATTATCCCATCATCGGAGGCAGTTGCCAGCAGGCGGTCGACGATGGAGGGTGGCGAGAATGCGCTACCTCTGACCCAATCTCTGTGCTTTAAATTTTGGTGCGTCATCTTCCCCAAAACGGTGTCCCAGACCTTGGCCATACCACTTGAGAAAGTGCCTGCCAGGGCCGCCCCGTCATGTGAGAAAATCAGCGACAGGGGGCTATCATCACCTTCAAGTTTGCAAATATATTCACCAGTATCGCCGTTCCAGAGGTGTATAAACCCGTCTACAGAGGATGTGGCCAGGAATCTGTTATTAGGTGAGATGACGACGGCGTTGACGGAGTATGAGTGCATGTGAACCGCAGGGATCGCCGTTGGCGGGTTTTGGTCGTTTAGATCTGTGATTTCGATAAGCCCCCCCCGACCACACGATGCGATCCATGACACAGAGTTATTAGAGAAAAAAGATATCTCGAGAGGTCCAAACACGTGTCTCGTTATTACCTCTAGGGGTTTTTGATCCGCTTTACCATGCAACCTCCAAATTTGCACAGTTTTCTTTCGCGACGTCACACCAAGGAAGGATCCGTCCTCAGAAATAGCCAAAGAAATAACTCTCGAGGGCTCTTGCGGCTGGAGAGTTAGCTTCTCTATCATTTTATCCTCGTCATCAAGGTTGATCTCCCAGACAATTACCTTTGTGCCCGAGCCAGCAGCTAGGAGCTTCGAAAATGGGCAGAAGGCCAGTGCACATATTTCGTCGTCAAAACTCTCCACACTCCGGATTTGCTCACCCTTTTCACTCCAGATAACCAATGAAGTTCCTTCGCTTCCACAGCTCGTGACAAGAAACCCACCTTGGGTGGTCCCAGTGGTGTCGCTTTCCGTGTTGCTATTGCTTGTCCCACCAGCAGCTAGATATATGACGCAAGTCGCGCCGCCACTAGGCCAGTGGTGGATGGGCTGTTTCTTGGACTTCTCGACGTCCCAAATAGCGAGCTCTCCGGGTTCCATGACAACGGCGAGCCGTTTTCCGTCCGGTGAAAAGGAGATGTCCAGAATAGAGGCGGCCTCGAAGTCGTCACCAACGTCGGACCCCTGGATCGACAAAAAGGGACGCGAAACCGGTACGTTCCACAACTTAACCATAGTTGATTCCATGGTAGCCATACGAGACGGGCTACCGGCCGAGAACCTGACACGCCGCGGCCAGCTGTCAAACTCCTTCAGAGTCGCCTGCGGCGTGCCGGTGAGCGGGTCCCAGAAGCGAATTGTCTCGTCATCCGATGCCGAGGCGAGAAGTCGACCGTCATTCGAGAACGCGCACGACCGTACCCAATCCGTGTGCCCGTCGATAACGAGCGAGGTGCCGGTTTCCACGTTCGGAGTGGAGCTTAGCCACGGAAAGGCAGTGTGTAGGCGATTGATGCGGCCTTCCCCGAGGCTAGGACAGAACAGAAGGCTATTCTTTGGCGAGACATGGGGCGGGCTTTGGGTGCATGTATGAAACTGGATGAACCGACTGCCAAACTGGACCTGATCTAGGCATCTCTTGACTGTGTCATTTGACTCACTGGACCATTTCTGGGGCGAAGAGTGGCGTTAGTTACGTAGGAGAGGGAGGGAATATAAAAAAAAGAGGAAGAAAAAGGGGAACAAACTCGTAAGATGCTCTCCAAATCTAATAGCTGGATAAGGATCTGGGCCAAAGCGGAGGACGGGGTTAGGGTCTCGAGCCACTGAAGGAGGTGCCGCTTAAAAAACTCGGCAACTTTGCCTATGGTCTCATCATATTTCGCTAGTCGAACGTCCTCGCCATCGATTTTGCGCAGGTGCTTCAGCCAGTACCAGGTGGAATAGTCATTGAATTCTTTGACCTCACTATTCCTGGCATGTACAGAGTTCTCCAGCCGTTCCGACAGGGCTCTCAAGCAACATACAGTCATGTCCGAGTGGCGCTGAGCTTTATCCTTCATTTTCTTGCGAAAGAAGCCCTTGGCTGACTGGTGCACGAAAAAGACTCGGTCATCGCGGATCTCCAAGAAAGCGAAGCACTGCCTCTTGATGATAGTAGCCAAGTCGACATTCAGGAATATGGCATCCTTAGGCAGGAACCCGCCTAGCTCGTCAAGCCGCAGTGGTTTGTAAGCGGTCGCCAATGTGTTGATAATCTCACGGCAGTAATGCGGGCTCTCCCACTGTAGCTTATTAAGGGTAGCCTCCATGTGGGTGTACAGCGGCCCCAGACCTGACGGCAAAGTCTCATTGGAGTCGCTTTTCGGGTCGAGAAAGCGAATTGCGTTCCACGGCAGCCCGTGCGAGAGGATCTGTTTGCAGGCAATGTCAACCCACAGGAAGTTACCCTTCGATTGCTCAAGCAGCTTGTCCTCGACCTCCTTGTGGAAGCTGTCAGAAACTTGCACGTCGCTCATGACTTCTGCTACTCTGAGCTTGATGTGTTCCACCGCGGCGCTAAGCATCATGGGCTTGATGGGCTCGACGGACTTGGTAGTCGGAGACATTGAGTCGCCGCCGAGACACAGCTCCAGTTTCTGGTCCACACTATCCGTCCAAGACGCGAGTCTGTTTATAGCGCCGTAGGAGTCGGCTGATATGAGCCACCTCACGCCGGTGAACTTTCTAGTGCTGCTGATGAAATCCATGAGCGCGCATACGGCCTGACTCGTCTCAGTCTCGTCCTCATCGTTGCAGCACTCGTCGATGGCGTCAATGACGAAATACGTTGGCTTAAAGGCGCCGTCATCCAGAATCGCCCGGAAGACCGCAGATATGACGTGCAGGTCTTCCGGGCGATCGAACAGGCGTTGCTTGGCTGTATCGTAGGCCACGAGCAAGTGTTGACGAAGCCAGGTCTGCCGTTCGAGAACTTGCAAGACAAGGCACTGCAAGATGGCCGCAGCGTTTTCTGCTCTCTCATTTCCCCGGTTACAGAAGAAAGCTGCGACGTAAGCTGCTACGGGCTGTGTCTCCGGTTTAACATCGTAGCCCTGGCGCCGGAATAGATCTTGGGTGATAGCCTCCAGCAGTGTCGATTTGCCCGTTCCAGGCTTGCCGACGACCCAGAGCTCGCGGTCGCACTCAGGGGCATCCGGTGACGAGAATTTTGCGTATACTGTGGTTGACTTGACCCAGTCGTATGCGCGGTCTTGAATTCCTTGGCGCTCCCCTGGGGCTTCGGGCAGCTCATTTCTCAGAGAGTAGGATAGACT